>PVHX01003207.1:17705-52739 GCA_004024805.1 Geosciurus inauris
GTGGTACTGGGGATTGAACTCAGGACTCGACCACTGAG
Source organism: Geosciurus inauris (assembly GCA_004024805.1). Classification (NCBI taxonomy): domain Eukaryota; kingdom Metazoa; phylum Chordata; class Mammalia; order Rodentia; family Sciuridae; genus Geosciurus; species Geosciurus inauris. Next base: position 17,744 of record PVHX01003207.1, read on the forward strand.
CCACATCCCCAGCCCTATTTTGTGTTTTATGTAGAGACAGGGTCTCACTGAGTTGCTTAGCGCCTCGCCATTGCTGAGGCTGGCTTTGAACTTGCGATTCTCCTGTCTCAGCCTCCCTAAGTGCTGGGATTACAGGCTTGAGCCACCGCGCCCGGCTTGTGCCACATTTTATTTATCCATTCGTCTGTTGAAGGGCACCTAGGTTGGTTCCCATAGTTTAGCTATAACTTAACAGGGATTTAATCCAAGCTGGGCATATTGATATCTCAGTATTCTAGAACTCTGTGATTTAAAAGAAAACAAATTTTAAATATTGCTATTGAAGCAAAGATTCTGGGGAGAAAGTATTCTAGCTCAATAAATGAAAAACCTTTTTCTCTGGTTGTACATGAATAATAAAAATAATTACCAACATAGCACCTCACAAAAAATTCATTAGATTGTTGCTATTATTATCATTACTACTTTACAGATGTGGAGGCTGAGGCCCCAATGAGTTGCCCAAGGTAAGTAAGCCAGGGCTGAGGTAGAATGAAGTAACACACTGGAATTTCTGGCCTATAATCAGAAGATTCAAATCCCAGGGTTTTCACCTCTGGGTGTGTGAACTTAGCTTTTATGAGCCTCAGTTTCCTTATCAGTGAAATGTGTACTACAATCCTTCCCTACTAGTGAGACAATATGTAGGTGCTTTGCAAACTGCATTGTGATACCAATCAAAAGTATTATTATTTATATAAAGGAGGGATGCACTTCCAAGGCCAAGTCTCCACTAAAAAGAAAATGGAACACTTGGATTGACTTGCAGGATTTAATGAGCTTGCTGTTCACCAAGAGGCAGAGATATAGTTGTAGTTAAAATCATGGGCTTTGTAGTCTAATAGATCTCCACCAGAATCCCAGTCCTACCTCTTATTAACTCTGTGACCTGGGACAAATATCTTAATATTTATGAAACTGTGTCATCTCCATGATCCTCAGTTTCCTCAGATGCAAGATGGGCCTAATGATACAGTCCTTACAGAACAGTAGGATAACTGAGCTGTACTTAATATGATGCCTGTGAGTAGTAAATGCTCAATCAAATGTAGATGGATCTATTGTTTTTTCTGATTCTTTATTCTCCTTCAGGTGTCTAAATTGCCCCCTAAGACAGCCCCTGCAGAGTCCAGCATGTGTCGGGGACTGCTGGAGAAGTATGTGGCTGCCATGGTGCTAAGTGCAGCTGGAGATGCCTTAGGGTACCACAACGGGAAGTGGGAGTTCCTCAGGGATGGAGAGAAGATACACAAACAGTTGGCCCAGTTGGGTGGCTTGGAAGCCATCGACGTGGGACGTTGGAGAGTCAGTGATGACACGGTGATGCACCTGGCCACAGCAGAGGCCCTCCTAGAAGCTGGGAAAGCCCCTAACATGACTCGACTGTATTCTCTCCTTGCTAAGTATTACCAAGACTGCATGGAAGACATGGATGGCCGGGCACCAGGTGAAGGCTAGGGAGGGTGAAAATAACACAGGCCCAAGGAAATCTTTAAGAAAGTTTTCCCTAAGATTGGTACAAATTCAAAAAGAAAAAACCAAAAAAACTGTTGATGGAGATTTAAATATCCAGTGAACACCAGCATGGTGGTTGTGCATACCTGTAATTCCAGCTAATTGGAAGACTGCGGCAGAAAGATCACAAGTTCAAAGCCAGCCTCCACAATGTAGAGAGAGACCTTGTCTCAAAAAAGGGGAGGAAGTCTGTTGGGGATACAGCTCGGTGACAGTGCTCCTGAGTTCAATCCACAGAACCACAGATAGAAATAAATAAATATCAAGGAAACAGTAGTGTTGATAGTAGTTGTGATAAAAATAGAAACAACTTAAATATTCTGTAATTTACTTAATTATGGCTCTGCATTTCCAAACGTAAAATTATGCAGCTGAATAGTTGCTGATATGGAAAGGTATTATACATTAAGTGAAAAAGAGATTTTCAAACAGTAGATGTTTTATGAAACTGCTGTCATTAAAAGTATAGATATAGAGCTCTGTGTTGGGAGAAGTCTGGAAGAATATAGGCAAAGATGCTAATAATTTTTATTTAAGTTATAGGAACATTGGTTTATTTTCCTTTTACTTATTTGTGGTTTTAGTGTTTTTGTTGGTGGTGGTTTTTTTGTTCCTGTTTTTGTTTTTGTGGTTCTGGGAATTGAACCTAGGGATGCTCTACCACTGAGCTACATCCCCAATTCTTTTTTAGAATTTTGTTTTGAGGTATGTTCTCACTAAGTTTCCCAGGCTGCCCCTCACTTGTGATCCTTCTGCCTCATCCTTTCAAATAGCTGGTGTTTTCTAAGTTTTTGTAATGAATAAGCATAAAGAAAAACATATTTTTTCTCTCTTAAAGAAAAATGGAAAGGATTCTGTAGAGACTCGTCATATAGTCCTAGGTCTGCTCACAAATGGTCTTGGCCACTTTGGGAACTTGTTAGGGCTCCTCAGGCCACGAGGTGATTTGGGTCACCTTTTCCTTGCCCATCAGACTGACCCCTCCTCCTGTACTAGTCTGGAGGCTACCATGAAAAATACCATGAACTGGGTGGCTTGAACAACATTTATTTTCTCATAGTTCTGACCGTTATAAGTCAAAGTTGAGTTGGCAAGTGTGACTTCTTCTGAAGCCTCTCGTGGCTTGCAGATGGCCATCTTCTGTGTCCTCGTGTGGTGCATGCATCCTGGTGTCTCTCTCTGTGTCCAGGCTCCTCTTCACCCTAATGGCCTTATTGAATTGTAATCACCCCTTGAGAGGCCCTATCTTCAAATTGAGGTACTGGATGTTTGGGCTTCAGCATATAAATCTGGGAGGACAAAGTTCAGCCCATATTACCTCCTAATTACCCATATTACCTCCTAAATGAAAGCCCCTCTTCAACATACCCAGAGGCCTCTCATGAGCTCAAGGATGGGCCTTGGAACAGCCAATCTCTGTTCATCCTTTCTTAGCAGCTAATATCTCCCTAATTTAGCATATAGAATGTTTTCTTTGTCCATCTGTACCATCCATGAACATAGCTGTGATTAAACTAACAAGGGAAGAATCATATTGTGTAACAATAATATTACACATTGCGGAGGCTGGTCTTGAACTTGTGATCCTTCTGCCTCAGCCTTCCAAGTATGCTTTCCATCACTTGGGCTGCATGTGTAGTCACTGCCCCCAGTACAACAGGTCAGTGGGACAAGCCTGCTTATGCCACTGTTACAAAGGGACAGCCAAGGTCCACTGTTCCTCATCCGAGCCCAGTGCTTCACCCTACAATTTGTGGCTTCTTTGTGACATCTACAGACTCTAATTATCAGGTTCTTATTGAACTCTTGAAGGACTTGGGTTTTGAAGTCTGATGGATTTTACTGGACCACTAGCTGGTTATGTGATTTTTTTTAAACAGGGTTCTGAGCTTTATCTTATTCATTTAAAAGAGAACAATGTGTTACACTGACATTTTTGAGTTCCTGTGATGTCTTTATGATAGTTGGTGAGGATTTGAAGGCTCTTTATATGAATCTGCTTTTTAAATTAATATTATCATGCTAAGGATTATATACAAAGTACAGCACCTTGTTGGGTTGGGGCTTGGAATTTAGGGGCATCTGTCCTCATGATTTCTTATTTTCCCTTTCCATCAGGGAACCTGTAGACAGAGATTAAGTTCTTTCTTCCTCCTGGGGTTTTGCTTTGGTTCCACTGACTACCATGCCGGCCTGATTCCTCCAGGTGGTGCCTCAGTGCAGAACGCCATGCAGCTGGAGCCGGACAAGCCCAATGGCTGGAGGATTCCTTTCAACAGCCATGAGGGTGGTTGTGGGGCTGCCATGCGGGCCATGTGCATTGGTCTCAGGTTCCCTCACCACAGTCAACTGGACATGCTGATCCAAGTGAGCATTGAGAGTGGTCGAATGACCCACCACCACCCAACAGGCTACCTGGGAGCCCTCACGTCAGCTCTTTTTACAGCCTATGCTGTGGATGGCAAACCACCCTTGCAGTGGGGAAAAGATCTGATAGAAGTGCTGCCAGAAGCTAAGAAGTACATTGTGCAATCTGGCTACTTTGTGGAGGAGAATCTTCGGCATTGGTGAGTCTGTAGATTCCTGCTCCTACTGGAACGAGGGTGAATCTGTGTGCCTGTGTACCTGTGTGCGTATCCTTAGATTCAGAGATGCCAGCAGCCGTCATGATTCTCACCACTCAGCCCCCGGCTCAGGATCTCAAGTTCCCTTCCAGCCATGATCACTCCAAAGTAGCCATGCAGGCACCTCAATGAGCAGTGTAGCTGGTTGTTGTGTCGGGATTCTGTTTTGTGTTAAGTTTTCTATAATTTTTGTGGGTCTCTCATGTTATTTTCCACAAATAGTTTGCTACTGACTTGGAACTTGTTTTTTAGTATTGTTTTGACATGAAAACATTATTTTGAAATCCTTTCTTAGAAGAAAATCCTTTCTTAGAAGCTCGAGAACTAGGTTTTCCCACTAGCTAAATAATAAGTGGTAAGGCCACTTCTTCCCTTTTTTTTTTTTTTGAGTTCACGTTACATTCCCTTTCTTAGAATAAAAAGGTTCAGAGACTTTCTGCTGAAGTCACGCATGGTCTTGATGTTCTAAAGTTCTCCAGGAAAGATGACATTTGGTATTACTCTCAACCTAGAAAAAATAAACCTTTATTTCATATATCTATAATCTTTATTTAGCAACCTGGTCAGTATCTTGTTGATGTAGATGCTTAGCTAAAATTTGTTGCATGAATGGCACTTAGAACTGATTTTGATTTTCTATGTAGTTTGAGATACTAATGCAAGAAGTTGAAGTTGGAATTTTCTCTGTTCACACACCCACCTGGTACTTTTCCTTATGGTTTTTGACTTTAGTTTTTCAATTGACTATAGATTTTTTTTTTCTTTTTTCCCCTGCAGGTCCTACTTCCAAAATAAATGGGAAAGTTACCTGAAACTTAGAGGGATTTCTGATGGCAAGTCAGCCCCTAACTTCCCCCAGCCCTTCGATGTGAAGGAGAGGGATCAGTTCTACACCTCTCTGAGCTATTCTGGCTGGGGTGGCAGCAGTGGACATGATGCCCCCATGATCGCCTATGATGCCATCCTTGCTGCGGGAGACTCCTGGAAGGAGCTTGCCCACCGGGCCTTTTTCCATGGTGGAGACAGCGATTCTACAGCGGCCATTGCTGGCTGCTGGTGGGGAGTTATGCATGGTTTTAAAGGAGTGAGTCCCTCCAACTATGAGAAACTGGAATATAGACACAGACTGGAAGAAGTAGCTAGGGCTTTATATTCTCTTGGGTCAGAGAAAGACGCTGCAGCAAGCCTTTAGGGAGATGTGAGGTTCATTTCCAAGGGGGCTTCCTTCTGTTCAGTTTCTTTTCATTTTTCTGAAAGTCAAGAGTCTTAACTTTGTACTCAGGGATTTTTGAGACAAGTCCCTTGTGCACATTTTTCCCAGGCTTTCCAGTCTCACCCTGTTCTTTCTGAACCTATTGTAGTAGAGTCTTTTATGTTTGTTGCTGGGGTCCACGTCTCCCAAGCTAGAAATCTCATAGCCTCATATTTGAGTCTTCGTTTTCATTATCTAATCATTCTCAAAGATTTTTCTGTTTTTTCTTCAGTTGGGTTACCCCTGCCCCAAGTGGACACTGAGACAAGGATTTATTTGAGTGGAAGGAGTTTTATTTGGGAGGTAGTTCCAGGAAACATGAGTAGGAGAATAGGGAAGTGAGACTGGGAGGGAAGGGAAACATACAGGGTATGTGAATGAGCAGCTGTCCACTGTAGGCAGTTGGGCTGCTGTCCTTCTGGGCCCTCTGCCTAGGACAGTCTGCAGAGTTGTTCCACCTAAAGAGCAAGCAAGCCTGGGGTATTTAACTACCGACTTCCATTTGACCCTGGTTGAGGACCACACCCAGGGATGTTAACTCCCTGGTACATCTCAGCTTGCCTTTTGTGCAAGCCAAACATGAAGGTCCAGATAAGGACTCAGAGATGTTTGCAGCGGCAAGCTATAAGGTAGATGGGAACAGTCAGAGGTGTACATGAGGCCCTAACAGCATCTGCTAGACTGTTGTACCTCTTTTTTTTGTTTTGGTGGGGGGATACCGGGGATTGAACTCAGGGGTACTCAACCACTGAGCCACATCCCCAGCCTTATTTTCTGTTTTACTTAGAGACAGGGTCTCACTGAGTTGCTTAGTGCCTCGCCGTTGCTGAGGCTGGCTTTGAACTCGCGATTCTCCTGTCTCAGCCTCCCTAAGTGCTGGGATTGCAGGCATGCACCACTGTGCCTGGTTTGTTGTACCTCTTAATATACTTTAGATCTATCACCTCTTTTACCTTGTTGCACTGAGTATTTTTCAGTTGACTTCTGCTATCCAAGGCACTCAGGCCTAGACAGCTGCTGCTGCTGGCTGCAGTTCCTCATGACCCTTCACACATTACCAGTTTTATTAGTATCTGTTTGCTTGTCTGTATTCTCCTCTGACAGAACATAGCACAATGCCTGAGCATACAGTAGACACCCCATCAGTATGTATTAAATGAATGTTACTACCTGCCCTCCTGTCTGGTGTCCCCTCATGACCCTTTGGAGTTATCTTGACAAATAAATTGATCATGCTAAACATGTAGTCACGTGCCGGTGAATACTTCAGCCTCTTTATTTCTTGATGAACTTCTTTCTCCTTTTCTACCTGGTAAATTCTTACTTATCCTGCAAGCCAAGCTCAGACAGAACCTGTCAGGTGAAATCTCTGCTAGGCAGTTGGCCATTCTCGCCTCACTTCATTCATGGCCTTCTGTCCTAGCCCGATCACCAAACTGATCTTGTTTTGGGGTGATTCTGTGTCTTCTGGATCAACCTCAGGTTCACACTGCCCAGCAGCCAGGTGGCTTGGAAGTGAGATGCCATCGTCACCTTTGTGTGGTCACCCCCAATCTGCCAGGAGGATAGGTAAAGGCCCACCCTTGTTGGGTGTTGTTGGGTGGTGAGGATGAGCACTCCTTTTCTTCCCCTTTCAGTACAACCCCAGTATATGACTCGGTGATTTCTCCTGCAGATCCCTAGTTTTTAGCTGGGGAGTGGGACCAGGAGGTCTGATAACGGCAGTCTGGCTACTTCCTAGTTAGTCCTACAGGGCTTTGTCTTTCCAAGTCCATCAGCCTCTTGACGATGTGGTGGAGGAGGTGGAGGGAGGGTTGGGGATGTCTTGGTATCTGTTCTGTGCTGTGGTGCTTCACCACAAATGGAGACAATTGGAGAACAGGAAAAAACCTATTATATTTAGTCACTGGTTCTCAGAATTCATCCACAGGCACACCTCAAAGAGTTGACTTTGACTCCTTTTTCTCAAACCTCAACACCTCCCCATACTTCACTTTTGACTGATGATCTCATTTCCTATTTCTTTAAAAAAATAAAAGTGATGAGAAGAAAACAATCACACCCTCCCATTGTCACCTCTGCCCGTCCACCTGCATTGTCCCTCCTGACAATCTCCTCTCTGCTGGAGACAGAGAGAGAAGGATAAGAATGAATGGAGGAAGAAGATAAACTTCCCTCTATGCATAATGTTAGAGTAAACCAGTAAAAATGGTCTTAAGCACAGTTACAAGTTTCCCATATCCATCACGTTAACATTTGTACACTGAAGGCAGAATGGACCACATGTGACTCTACAGGGATTGAGGATGCTTTCATGGCCTGTGGTGGATGGTGCTGTGTTTGCTTTTCTTTGTTACCTAAGATGGCTAGATGGCTAGAAGTCTTGGTATCTATGGTTTGGATATGAGGTGTCCACCAAAAGCTCGTGTGTTAATGCAAGGAATGTTCAGAAGTAAAGCGATGGATTGTGAGAGCTGTAACCTAATCAGTCCATCCTAACAGGGAGGTAACTAGGCAGGTGGGGCACGGCTGGAGGAGGTGGTGCCCTGGAAGCATTTGTCGTCCCTGTAGGCCCTTTCCCTGTCTGCTTCCTGGCCACTGTGAGGTGAGTAGTGCTTCTCTACCATGTCCTTCTGCTATGATGTCCCACCTTACCTTTGGCCCAGAGCAATAGAGTCAGCCCACCATGGACTAACCTCTGAAAGTAAGCCAAAATAAACTTTTCCTCCTCTGACTGGTCTTGTGAGGTGTTTTGGTCACAGTGACACTAAGCTAACACACTTCGCAATAATTTTCTTTCAAGATCTGCCAAGTTAGCATTGGTTGACCCACCCTTCTCCAACCACATTCTCCATTTATTCTTCATTTTCTACCTCTTCAGAGTAAGCAAGCCTGCATCTTTTTTTTTTTTTTTTTTTTTAACAGCCACAAAGCTACTGGGATTACTGGGATGTTGTGGGCAGGGAGCAAAGGCTCCTTTGACTTCACAATCCAACCAGCCTACTGGACCAACTCCTCAAGGAATGACTGCCTGGGATCTGGTGAAGGATCCAGGGGCCATTCAGACAGGCACTGGGGACGGCCTTCACAACTTTTTTGACGGGGAGGTGGTGTTAGGGTTTGGCAAGAGTGATACCTAGGGAGGCGATGAAACTCCTTCCATTTGGGAAAGGAAAAAGAAAATGAGGACTAGTGTTGCTGGGCATCAGGCAGTTCACAGCAACCTATTAACAAATGAAGAAATTGAGCTCAGAGAGGTTGCCATCTATTCAACGTCACACAGCTAGGATGAGATGGAGCTGGGTTTTAAATCCAGGTTTATCTCCGTAAGAGAGTAAAAAATCAAGCCACAGTGTTCTTCCTACTCTTCTACACCACTCAGCACTTCTGACAGCAGATATTTGGGAGTCATTTCCCCACATACCAGGCAAATCTTGAGCAGACACTAGCTGGCTGTTCTCTAAATTAATTTAATTATGACCCTGTCTACCTCAAGTTAGCCTCAGATCCCACAGGTTGAGGGGTTGTTCTCACAAGACTGCCCCACCTGAGATGCCAATCATAAGTCCCCAATGGCAACTTATGCTTTTTACCAACCAACCGTGGATCAGAGCTCCCATGACTCCCTCCTCAAGTTCAGTTAATTTTTTGGAGCAGTTCATAGAACTCAGGGAAACATTTAGGCTTATCGGTTTATTATAAAGGAGATCACAGAAGTTACAGATAAACTGTCAGATGCATGAGATGCAAGGGCAAGGTGTTCCTCCCAGAAACTATTATGTGTTTAGCAATTTGGAAGCTCTCCAGAGCTTTCATTATGTATGCATAATTGATTACATCAGTGACCACTGGAGGCCAACTTAACCTTTGGCCTCTCTCCTCTCCCTGGAGGTAGTGGGTAGGGATGAAAGTTCCAACCCTCTAATCACATAGTCAGTGGTTCCCCTGGCAACCAGTATCCATTCTGAGGCTGTCCCGGAGCCCACCTAGAGTCACCTCACTAGAACAAAACAAAACACCCCCCCCCCCAAAAAAAACCTTCAGGAAATTGCAAAGACCGTAGGAGCTCTATGTCAGGAACCAGAGTCAAAGACCATATATTAGAACAAAAGGTTCTCTCGCGTCCTGATCTATAAAGATTTTAGCAGCTCTGTACCAGGAACCGGCTAGGGACAGCAGCTAAATATATATTTCTTACTATATGGAGCATTCCAGTCTCCAAGGCCTTTTACCTTTGCACTCTATCACACTCTAATGGTTAATTACAAGGATTAGAAAATCATTCCTTAGAGACAAATGAAACTCAGGAGAAGCAGGTAATGGGGATGGCTCGGCCCTATTCACTTCCCCATACCAGGTGCTGAGCAAAGGAAAGCCTGTGGGTTTGAGATCCACATTTGGTGGCAGGGTAGAAAGAGGGCAGAGTAGAGCTCAGATGGGTAGCATCCTCACGCTCCAGCACTCTCCCTCCTCAAAGGGCCTCCTCTGCTTAGCCCCTGGCCAATGCCTGGACCATAATACCCACTTCTGTCTCTGTGCTGTGTTTGGTTACAGCTGCCTACTCCCCCTTGCCAAGGTTCTACTTCCCCTTTCTAGGCCTTCTTGTCATCATCTACACTAGCTGGGTGACCTTTCAGGGTCTCTGGGTTTAGACTTTGAAACTCAAAGAATGTGAGGCTAAAATGGGTTTCTGTGAAGCTCAGGACAGGATCAAAGAAAGAAGAATCCTTGGGTGTCTTTCCCTCCCCACTGAAGTTTGTATTGTTAATGAAGGATCATGCCTCAAACCAGGGTTTCCCATCATTTTGGCTGGACTGTGGCCAGTTGTCCCCCATTGCCAATGCCAGAAGGTGGAAGTGACATATTCCACATGTCCACACACTTCTGAGGCCTGTTGTGTGGTCTTCATGTAAATCTGTCTTCTGAGATGCATTTGTTGAAAAAAAAAAATATATATATATATATATATACAGTTTTTTGGTATTGGGGATTAAACTCAGGGGCTCTCGACCACTGAGCCACATCCCCAGTCCTATTTTGTGTTTTATGTAAAGACAGGGTCTCACTGAGTTTCTTAGCGCCTAGCCATTGCTGAGGCTGGCTTTGAACCTGCAATTCTTCTGTCTCAGCCTCCCTAAGTGCTGGGATTATAGGTATATGCCACCATGCCCAGCTGAAGCATATTTAAATAAAAATTTCTAATCCACATTAGTATGGATGATAAGTCCCTAGATATATGTATGACTATACGTATGGTATGACTTTACATCATGTACAACCAGAGAAATGAAAAGTTGTGTTTCATTTGTGTACAATGAATCCAAATGCATTCTTCTGTCATGTATACCTAATTAGAATAAATAAATTTTAACAAAAGGTCTGGATGATAAGTGGATAGCTATGGCAGGAATAAGGAAGGAGAGACCTGAAAAAATGAAATAGGAAAACATGGCTTTGAGCAGACAAGGAATTTCCAGCAAGATGATTTTATTTTTATTTGCAGTGTTGGGGATGAAACCCAGGGCCTCATGAATGCCAGGCAAGCATTCTACCACTGAGCTGCACACCCAGCAGGATGTTGTTCACAGGATGACTGTTCAGCAGAAGTGACATTTTGAAGTAATGTGGCCTTTCTAGTGTCCCCGTTGCACCAGGCCCAAATCTAGGAGACCTGGATAGGGCACTCTCTGAAGGTGTACGTTTGTTCCCTACTGCAGGAATATGGGGATGACTATGCACTTAGGCATGAGGCATGCTCTGAGATACTTTGCAGATAGCTGCCTTGGCAACCTGTTCTGCTGCCATACATGCTATTGGCCCCACTGAGTCTCAGATTACTGAGAACTAATGTAAGTTGGGGCTAATGATGCTTGCCTTGACAGTGTCCTAAGGATGAGACTAGTGTAGTTTTTCAGATTAAAATCCTTTCTGTGTCATTTTGTGTAGTCTTAGCAAGCTCGCAAACTTGGCTTTGCCTCTTTCCACATGTGTAAAATGAGGCTAATAGTAGCATCTACTTTATGGGATTGTATATTTTTCAAATAGTATCTGGCCCATGCTAAACACTCAAAAGTAGAACATGTCAGCACAGACAACCTACGTATTACTGATATTTTTTTTACTATATATTTTTTTAGTTGTAGATGAACACAATGCCTTTATTTTTTATGTGGTGCTGAGGATTGAACCCAGTGCCTCACACATGCCAAGCAAGCGCTCTGTCACTGAGCCACAATCCCTGCCCCTACTTGATATCTTTTTAAAAAAATGTATCTAGAGTCTTCTTTCTACTAGCCTGTCATGAAACAGGAGATCTAGGGAAATCCCCAGACACATTACCTCCAGTCGGTTTCTTCCACCATCTGGGAAACTTCTGACACAACCCAAGGGGCCTGCAAGGTTTTCTCTCCCTTTAGCTTTCTTGTGATACTGACTTGCAGCACCACATGTCCTGGAATGTATGCTGAACCCAGAAGGCTCACACATAATTTTTTCTTGAAGTTAGGAGATCTCCAGAGACAAATGCTAACCCATAGAATTTAGTATCAACTCTCATTTCAAAGCTGTCAGCAATTTTCAATCTCTCTTCAATACTTGGGGGACACAAAAATTCTCTGTTAGGGCAAAACCACAGTGGCCTTTAGTATGAATAAATGTAAAAGTCTCCACCTATTCTTTCTGAGAAAACAGACAGAAATAACTGTTTTAAAATAAAGGCTAGGGACTGAGAGTATATAGCTCAGTGGTAGAGCTCTTGCTTAGCATGCATGAGCCTCTGAATTCCATCCTCAGTAGAAAAAAAAAAGAAAAAGAAAGTTAGAATTATGTTGTCTGGAGTAAAGGGGGCATGAAATGCTTTTTTTAAAAAAAAATTTTTTTCGTAGTTGTAAATGGACAGAATGCCTTTATTTTATTTTTATGTGGTGCTAAGGATCGAACCCAGTGCCTCACACATGCTAGGCAAGTGCTCGTCCACTGAGCTACAGCCCCAGCCCATGAAATGCTTTCTTTCTCCATAAGAATCAAGCTTGTTCTATGTGAAGAACAAGAAACTCTTGTTTCACTACCTACTGGTTACCAACTTGCCAGAGTCTGGTGAGACAGTGCACCCGTGTACACCAGTTACAGGAAACAGGCTTGTTAAAGCAAGGGAGCACAGATTCATTGGCAGCCAGTTCCCCAAGGCTCAGGAATGCTGCCCAGGCAGATGGAGTTTCATCTGCATCTGCTCCAATTGCACCACAGCTGAGGGGCTCCAAAGAGCAGCCTGCCCTGGTTTTACACCCTGGGGACACATGATTTGCTGGGCTAAAGCATTGAAGGACATCCTGATTCTGGGAAGGGGGAGGAATGGAAGAGAGCTCCGGTTGTTCCAGCCAGTTCTCCACTATTTCAGGATGCTGTGTTCCCAGCACATTCTGCAATTAGTCTTGAAAACTACAAGCGAGAAGTGGGGATAACTGGGTTGATCCAAGGCCACTAGAGAAGTCCTGTACTATGTTTGTATGACTTTTTTTCTGAGTGGAGCGTATGTTTGTAAGTGTATGTATGCCTGCATGTGCACATGTACATGTGTTCACATGTAGTACATCAGGAGTGGAGGCTCCAAATTCATTCTATTCACCACAGATTAGAAAGGAACTTGTGAGCTGAACATTACAATTTCATGACACATTCTATTAATGGAATTCTAGGCAACCTTAAAGAAAGACTGAGGCAGCTCCAAAATATTTTGGTTAGTGCGAAAAGCAAGGTTCAGAAAGGTTTGTGTGATAGGTCAAAAATATGTAAAAAAAAAAACACAAAAGGATGAGATAGAATATCTCTAGAAGGATGTGCAAGAAAATGATAATGACCACCTTCTATAGGTGCCAGGGAACTGGCAAGTGGGCATGTGTGGAGATTTATTTTTTGCCATATGCTTTCGTACTATCTGATTTTTTAAAAAGCATATGTGTGTAGAACTATATGGAAAAAATACTTTAAAAATTGACGTGAACTCATTTTGTAGTCAAAGCTGGTGAGGTCTAAAATTATTTCCTAAGATGAGTTTAGAGCTATTTCACCCCCATCCCAAAGCAGTGATGCCCCATTATTCCCTCCAACACAGAGAATCCATAAATGGAGGCAGAGTCACTTTGTGCTGAGGCTGACCCTGGCTAATGGCTGAGTATGGTGTGGCTGCCAACACAGGCCCATTCCTGCAAGAAATGGGACTGCTTCAATAGGAGACTTTGACTGAAGGACTCCCCATTGGCCTGAGAAGCATATTCTAGGAACTGTGCTACAGTCCACGACTGTTCCTATATTACCTTCATTTCCTCCCACTTGTTTTTACAGGTGTCAGAACTGCATCCCAATCTGAAGGCTGTCACCACCTTCATCAACATCCCTTCTTCTTCACAGGTATTGGCTCAATAAACTTCTTGCACATCTAGTCCCACCCTGGAGTCTTCTCTCAGGACCTGAACTCATACACTTGGCCTGGTCTCTGACATCAGAGCGACCCTCAATGTGCCCTGCTTATTGTGGTGCTCTTTCCCAAGGACAGCAGTGCTGAAACAGTGGCATCATGCACACAAGGAGAAGCGAGGCCTGGCTCCAGCCATGATGGTACGGCACCAATGCTTCTTCAGGGTCTGTGATACCAGTGGAGCTTCAGAGTGTGGATTCTGGGGCTAACTGGTCCTGCTTGAAATCCCAGCTCTGTGTGACCATGTGCAAGTTACTGAGCCTCTCCATGCCCCGACAGCTGTGCAACACACCTGTGTATAAACAGAACTCATCTCACGGTTATTGGTTAGAAAGGACAATCGTGGCCCTGCTGTGGGGATGTCTGCCTTGCAGTGATGGATTATAATTTAGGGAGTGCTGCCCAGGCAAGGGCCCTGCCCTCCCTCTTTCGCCTGCCTAGAAATAGCCTCCTGCAGTTTCTGCCACTCCTTTGGGTGACGTGGCCACATGGTACCCTGCACCCACCCTGGTGCCAGGCCCAGCTCTGCCACTTTCACCAACAGTACTTCTCTAGGTTATTTTCCTTTTCTACTCTTCTATTTCTGTATTTGTGAATCCAGGAAGTTGAACATCTCTTCTATGAGGTTGAATTTTACTTCTAGCCCCAAGATGCTATGAAGGTAGTACTCTCCAGAAGCAAATTTCATTGTCTTTCTTTCTGTCCAATAAATGCACATTTAATGTATCTCACTGGCTCTGCTCTGTGCTATGCCCTGGGGATTCAAAACTGAAAGAGAAGGTCTCCACCCTCAAGTTGCTCAGAGTCTTTCCAGGGAGAAAAACATGTCCACAGACAATTCCAGTACAGTGAGAGTATTGTGGGCACCTGGAGATGAAAGACTTCAACCTCAGCCATCACTGACATTTTGTAATGGGAAATGGGAGAGGTTCAGGAAATGGTTTCCTGATCATGTTTGGCTCGGAGCGGAAGAACAGTGTGTTTCAATGTCCCCTCGTTTAGGGGGGGAAAAAAGTCAAAGATATTTGTTTTCATTGAGAAAAAGAAATGGAAAACTCTGAAGGTTAAACAAATAGGAAGAGTTTATTTTTCTTTTACAGCTTATGAGGCCAGTTAATGATTAGTGAGCCCCAAGTGGGTGCTTGGTGGTAGGCTGGCCTACGTGCTCTGTCTGGTATTAGGGATCTGCTTCATACTAGCTCTGAGACTCCAGGCTTGGCAATGCCGCCAGACCTCTGGGTGAGAAGCTTCTGGTTGTGGGGACCCCTTTTATGGCTCAGCATTGGAAACTCAGGTATGTCGGGGGTTCTGGCCTTGGTTGGAACTTATTTTAGTCAAAGAGCGTATTTCTTAAATTGTCTACATATGCAGTACTAACTATTGGGAGGTCCCCTAAAAATCCTTTGCCTCCCCAGGGGAATTTAAAAGAGGGGGGGAAAAAACCCTACTACCATAATGGGAATGATTGGTAAACAGAACGTTTTCTCAGGTCACAAAAATTGAACTTCCCCTGGTTGACTCATTTTCTAAAACCTGCATTATAATCCTCTTTACCTTGAACAAAACAGGGTGACTATAAGAAAACAAAATTGAATTAATTCCAAAATATTCATTTTTATCCTATTACTATGCATGGTTCCAAGATATATTTAACGTTAAATATTAAAGTTTACAATCTAATAATGATTTTGTCATTGACATTGTTATGTCCTTTCTGATCCCATTGACCTAACATAAATTTGGTTTGTCATGCCCCTGGCTGGATTATGACGATTAATTAGTTCCTGCTAGCCGCTGATGCCCCTTGGAGCAACCTCCTTCAGATACCATTTGCCCTGTATCTTTCCCCTTGTAAAGAAATAGCCCGTGGTTCCCACTTGCTTTACATAGCAAATTGACACACACCTCTGCCCCTCCTCACCCCAGCAGGGCAGCACCCTCAGAAAGAGGCCCTCCCTATGCTTCTGAAACCAGACTGCTTTTAAGTCTTCTTCACAAGATGTTTCTCATCCCTCAGCTTTAGAATGTGTCATTCCTCGGCCTGGAGTTGCTCATATGACCCTTAGATTATTTCTTTTTCTTTTTTTGGTACTGGGGATTGAACCCAGGAGTGCTTAACCACCGAGCCACACCCCTAGCCCTTTGGTATCTTTTATTTTGAGACAGGGTATTGCTAAATTGCTTAGGGCCTCGCTAAGTTGCTGAGGCTGGCTTTGAACTTGTGATCCTCCTGCCTCAGCCTCCCAAGTCGCTGGGATTGTAGGTGCGTGCCACTGCACCTTGCCCCTTGTTTTACTTCTATTCTTCACATCTTTCAGGAAGCCTCCCAGGGTTCTTCTCTCCCTTGCAACACTTCATTCCTCTGCAACACCCTTTCCCTGCTCTGAAGTCCACCTCACCTGACTGTGTTCTCTCCCTGCACCCAGGGGCTTTTCAAGGTGCTGCTTGGCTTTCCATGGGTTTTCTCCTGCTTCAATCATTTGTTTCCTCCACAGGAGAATTTGGCTTCCTGTCTCTTTTAACACACTTAGCACTGTGTTCTATATGCAACGGATGCTCAGTGAGCATTGCTGCATCGTTGCTCAGGGGAGGCCAGGTTAAACAAGAGGGAACAGGCTCTGGGTCAGGACAAATGGATTGGAACCCTGGTTCTGTTTCTTCATCGTTGTTTGACTCTGAGGAAGTGACTTTTCTTTACCTGTAATTGGAGACAGGAACATTGTAAGAGCTAAAAGAGACAATTTGTGCATAGGGTCTGACATTTTGAATGTCTCTTATTCTCTGGTTATTTTATTAATGGTGAATGGTTGCATGGGACAATGGAAGAGGAGGGAACAGGGCTGCCATGAGCCACTTTGGAGAGAAGATGGGAGGTGTTCCTGAAGGCTCTTAAATGAGCTGTGGGTACTGTTTGGAGAGGTGGGGTTGCTGGCCAATTTGTTCCTGCTTAGCAACTCCATGCCTGCTACAGGACCAGGAAGCATCTTCTTGGTTGTGCTGATTTGAAATTCAAGGTGGGAGAACTAGTAGCAAACTACCTTCAAACTGTTTTTGGAACCTCATCTTTTAGCAAGGCTGAAGTCTTAGGCACAGACTAAAAATACTCAGAAGGGGACTGGAATGGAGCAAATTATATTCCATGCATGCACTATTATGTCAAGATGAACCCCACTATTATGTATAACTACAATGTACTAATAAAAGCATTTAAAAAAAAGTTCAGAAATACTGATCCAAGTATCAGGGTTGGGGTCAGGACAAAGCTAATCCAGTTCCATCTGCATGTGTGGGCAGCATTCTAGATGCCCTGGGCAGGAAGTAAGCTGGTAGTAACTGAATGGCAGGGCCTTTGTCTACTTCCATTTTTCTCTTCACACCTATCTTGTGGATTGTTCTCTATTTCCCATCCACTTCTCTTCCTTCCCATCTTAACAGAGTGTGTTGTCAACAGTGACAATATATACTGAATTAATGTTTCCTGTTCTTTTAAAAGTGCCATCTTGGAAATTAAAATGAGTTGGTGGATAGGTGGAGATAGTGTGTGTGGCCATGAGGGACACATGCCAAAGGGGAAAGGAAAAAGAGCATAACTGCTTTAAGGCAGCCTGAAGGCAGAGAGATCAAAGGAAAGGAAGGAAAGGAAGAGATCAAATGAACACGAAGGAGGGAGATTAAGGAGGTGCCGAGGTGCTGGCTGGTCACAAGGGTCCCTCTGTCACACAGCATGGCTGCTAATCCTCATGGGCCTTGTGGAAGGTAGCCCCCTTGTTTCTTGCCTGGGCACCTGCACAACCTTCCACAGCAAGCCGGGTCACAGCAGCTTTCTCCTTGGACTCGGGGAGGTCAAGGCTGTTGAGCTTGCTCCTTGGTCAAACTGGCCCTTGTGCCTGCAGGCAGGTTCTGTGAGCTCTGTGGTTTCTGAAGTCTTCCACCTGGGTCAGGTGGCCTCTCTAGGTGTTCTTTCCACAGAACACAGCCAGGTGTTCCTGGCTGCAGATGTGGTTTCCTGTTTACTTTAACTTTCCCTTCTGGACTTTGAGGGTGGTTATAGCTGGTATGCTGCTCATCCTCGAATCCCCAGAGCCTAACCCAGGACATGGCCCTCAGGAACCATTCAATAAACCAAAGGCCATGGTGGCTTAGGAGAAACGGAGCAGATTACAGGCCTTATTCCCACTTCTTGACATATATGGTAGATTAGTTAAATGACCCTAGCTCTGAAACACTTTCGCCAAAAAATGGGGTTCAAGAAAGTAAACGATTTTAGTCACACTGCTAAATAAGTGTGTAGGTCATGAGAGAATATAGCTGTGTCTGCCGAGGAGGCTGGGGCTCAGAGGGAGTGCAGGTTCGGGGCCTGTAGTGTTGAGCTGGGGGCAGAGGTGGCTGGGGAGAAGCAGCCAGCACTGGACCTGCAATGCTGGCCTCTCAAGCCAGCCAGGGCCATCCTTGCTGAAGGCTGGGCTGCCCCTATGTGTCAGGCACGAGCTCACCCTCAAGTCAGCTGTGGTGGGAGCCCCTGCTTTCCTCCCACCTTGCAGTGTCTTCTGAGAGCATGGTGGAGGGAGCCCGCAACACTGGACACACCTCTGGCTCCTCCATTACCTCCACATTGGACAGCACAGTGTCTGGCTGTGGTTTTGAGCCCCTTTGTCCCTGTCAGGGCACCCCACTCCCTTCTTGGCTCAGGCCACACAATCAGATGGCTCTAGACAAAGAAAAATTTTCTAAAACAAAAGCATGTGTGAGATACCAGTCTGCAGAACACACCTAAGACAAAGGCAGGATCATAGAGATGATGTTTCTAACATTCAGAGAACATGGGTCAACCTGTGTGAACCATAAGCAGCCCAGGCGGGGAAAAGGGCCTGTGCAGCTGGGCCTGGAGACTCACTTCCCATGGGGGAAGCTGGGGCTTTGCCAGGTCCTTAGGAACCTTTCTTTAACACTTGTTCAGCACTCAGGCCCATGCATGGGAAACCATGGGTGCTTTTCAGACTTGGATAAGCCAGTATGTAATTCTATACCTCTCTTTCCTATTGCTTATAAACCCATGGCGTGTCATGGAGAAAAAGTGAACCCAAGGAAAAATTACAAGTTTTAAGATTCAAAAATTTTCAGAAGGTTACAGGTGATACATGGAAATACATGCAAATAGGAAAAACTCACACAGCTCTGAAGGTACGATATAACCTCATTATATATATTTATGTATATTGTATATTTTTCTTTATCTAATACATCTGTATTATAGGTATTTTTATGCCTGTGTGTGAAAGCCTCCATATCAACACATAGAGCTACTTTGTTCTTTTTAATGACTTTATATACTATATACTGGGTTGAAAGGATTTATATATTATACATTTTTGCAGATGTGAGAAAAATTGCCCTGCAAAAACATTGTAACTACTTATTAGTTCCTAAGTACAATAATTTTCCTGCCAATACTCTGCAATATCCAACATTTTTAGTATTGTCAATCTGATAGGAAAAATAGTATTACAATACTGACTTAATTCTTATTATGATTAAGGGTGAACATCTTTTTATGTATCTATTGGCTATTTTCATTTGCTTTCAATTAACAGCCTGTTTAGGTCCTTTTCCTCTTTTTTACTGGGTCATATTGTTAATTGTTAGAGCTCCATAAAAATTAGTTTTTTAGCATATGAGGAGCAAACGCTTGTCACCTGCATTGCTCCTCACCCCTTCCCACACCTCATTTTCTTTTCCTGAATCATCCAGCTATT
The DNA here is from genome assembly GCA_004024805.1 of Geosciurus inauris. Classification (NCBI taxonomy): domain Eukaryota; kingdom Metazoa; phylum Chordata; class Mammalia; order Rodentia; family Sciuridae; genus Geosciurus; species Geosciurus inauris. The sequence continues at coordinate 37,400 of PVHX01003207.1, forward strand.
CTAGTTCCAAGTCCTCAGTGAGTCCAGGCCAAACCAACTCTTCACTTACCTCACCTTAAAGTGCACCCTGGGGGGCTGGGATTGTGGCTCAGCGGTAGAGCGCTTGCCTTGCATGCGTGAGGCCCCGGGTTCGATCCTCAGCACCACATACAAAGCAATAAAATAAAGACATTGTGTCCATCTACAACTAAAATTAAAAAAAAAAAAAAAAAAAGTGCACCCTGGGATCCTGGTGAAGTGGCCGTTATCACATGAGACTCAGAAAAGTCTAAGGCTCTTGTTCTGCAGAGTATCTGGGATGAGGATGGAAGATTCTCTTTTTAAATTTCTCTGGCAATCACATAGAGGCTCTTCAGATGTCCAGAGTTCACTGTCCGTTGTCCTCCTTCATTCAGAAAACCACTTCACCTGTGAACCAAGCTCTCGGTTCCCGTGCTCAGGCCTTGGACCTCAATCTGCTATCCTTTCCCTGACCTGCACTCTGAGCTCCACTAAATCTGCTGAATCTTCTTCTCCTGGATTCCCTGCAGCTGCCTGGTATCTAGAATCTCCTCACTACTAGCAATGCAAGAGCATCCCCTTGGTGAGGATCCTTCTAGCTTCAGGCTCTTGCACCTGCACTTTCAAACGTTCCCCTAGGTCCACTCTAGTGCAGAGACTCACACGTGCTGGTTTGGTTATTCCCAGCTTGAATGTGGTCTCTATGAGAGTTGGGGACTACATCTCCTGTTTTACACTGTTTCTTTCGTAGCCCTAGCTAGACACATAGTAAAATCCCAGAATCTCCATCTAATACACCCACCCAGAGGAAACACTCATCTCCAAATCAGAATGGAGTACAATCTTGTGCCCCTGGCTAATGGTTTTTAGAGGCACTGGATGGTCAGTCACAAAGCACCTTGATGACCTGCAAAATTTCATTAACCAGCATGGAAGGAGGCTGGAACAGGAGTAAGGACATGCAGAGGAAGGTACAGGGAATGCAGGTGGGAGTAGCTTCCACTTCCAGGGCTTGTCCCAAGAGGTTGTTTTGTTTTGTTTTGTTTTGTTTTGCAAAAATGAGATGAAGAAGGCAGACTGCCACCACCAGTCCCTTGGGCCTGCTACTTGACTGCTATCCTTGTCACCTGCCAAGACTATTTTCTTTCCCTGGACTTCCCAGGTTCTCTTCACCAAGGAATAGAACTCTGTTTTCCCAAAAGAAAAACTGAAGGCAAATAGCACAATATTACCCAGGAATATCCAGCTGGTCTCAGAGGAAAGGTATGGCCTGGAAGCGTAGCTCGTGCATGCAGATGTGCCTCCCAGAATGAGAAGCCAGCCTCTCTGCTAGATGATTGACTTTTGGATCTTTCTGGTCCCTAAAGTCCTCTGTGTGCCAGAGATCCCTGCCCCATCTACAGAGGAAATTTTGGCACCCAGAGCCTAATACCTTGGTTGGGCTTCACCCTCTCAGAGAGAAACCATCTCAGAATTAGGGCGACCCAATAGCCCATTTTTCCTTTCCCAGGGAATTATGGTGCTCACGGCCTGGACTGCTTTCTTTTTCTTTATCATCTCCATTTCTGCTGACAAAATATCCTAGAAGGGGTTTTAAGGTCTTTCCTGTCTTCTACCACTTCCCTTTTTGCTGAAGAGTCCTGTGTTCTATCTGAGTTGTATTCCAGTTTGATTGACGTAGTTTGCAAGTCCCAGTGTTTTTAAACTTGCAAAATAGAATTATTTTCTCTTTGGCTAAGTTCTAGGTATTTTCCACTACAAAATAAATACAAAAGGAAAACTTAAATATATGTAGTTTATGCCTGTTCATACATTTTTTTTCCTAGAAAGAATCAGAAGAAAACGTGCATAAAATTTATCTTAGGAGAGGAAAGTTTAAAATTTCTAATTTTACTTTTTATGCATCAACAGGGATTATTCAGGTAGAGAGATATCACTCTTCATTTTAAATATTGCAGGTTATTTAATTATAAACTAACTCACAGTTTATTTACTCATTTCTCTCCACCAAAGTATAGCCAGGTTGTTTCCAGATTTTTTCTATTACGTACATGCTGCAATATGAAAAATTTAAGATTGATATTGAACATTGAATCACTGGATCCCAAGGCAATGGGTTCTCCGGTTTTACCAGGTATAACCAAATTGCTCTCCAAAGTGGCTGACCCATTTCAGATCCCCACCAAAAATGTATGTGATCACTTGTCCTCTCTCACTAATATTTAGTGTTATCAGATTATTTCATTATTGCTAATCTGGTGCCTGGTATAGATTTACTTATTTTTTGATCTTGCTCATTATTCTGAGAATAATTTTTTATCAGAGAATTCATACTTTTAATTTATTTTTTATGTTATGAAAAAGTCTTAGCAATTATCTTTTTAAAAAAATCTTGCTTTTTCTCTCATTTTCTTCCTTCAGAGAACAAATACTAGCTCAATGTTGGAGCCTCTCCATGTACTGTCTGTACATTTTTTTTTGGTACCAGGATTGAACTCAGGGATACTCGACCACTGAGCCCATCCCCAGCCCTATTTTGTGTTTTATGTAGAGGCAGGGTCTCACTGTGTTTCTTAGCAACTCGCTGTTGCTGAGGCTGGCTTTGAACTTGAGATTCTCCTGTCTGGGCCTCCCAAAGTGCTGGGATTACAGGCGTGCACCACTGCACCTGGCTTGCCTATACTTTTAAACTGCACTGTCATGTTTTATTTATTTGGTGCTGGGGATTGAACCTGGAGCCTTGCACATCATAAGCATGCACTCTCCCACTGAATGATACCTCAGGCCTATATACTTTCTACCGTGAACTTGTGATTCTCCTGCTTTATCTCCTGAGTAGCTGGGATTATAGGTGTGTGCCACCATTTCTGGCTATACTTAAATATTTTAAGTGTCTCTTACTTCTGTGTTAGGTATTAGAGTATATTGACTCCTTTTATATGACTATGAAAATCTTTTTCATTTCCTGATGAAATAAGCTTTTAAAAACCTTTGATGTAGACTGTTTTTTAAAAGAGTAGGATTTTTTTCAAGCAAGAAGAAAAGAGAAAGAACTCTGGCAGGGATAAAGGGGACTCAGTAGGGGTTGTCCTGCTGTAGATTTTAAAATAAGCATGCTGAGAATACACAGGGATAAAAATATACACATAAGAAATTATGAAATAAAAACAAGCATAATGATAAAATAACATATATTTTAAAAGTGAATTAGAAAATTGGATCATAAAAAGAACAACAACAAAAAACCCATCATGAGGTTCTGGGATTGTGGCTCAGTGGTAGAGCGTTTGCCTTGCATGTGGGAGGCACTGGGTTCGATCCTCAGCATTGCGTATAAACAAATGAATAAATAAAGGTCAATCAAAAACTAAAAAATTTAAAAAAAAAAAAAAAACCATCATGGACAAGCAGAGTTTAACCCAAGAAACAAAAGGAATCTTAGTACTGAGGACTGAACCAAGTATTATGCTACCACTGAGCTATATCCTTAGCCCCTTTCACTTTTTATTTTGGCCACAGAGTTGCTGAATTGCCCAGGCTGGCCTCAAACTCGTGATCCTCCTATTTCAGCCTCTCAAAGTCCTTGGGATTACAGGAGTGCACCACTGTGCCTGGCTATAAAAAAATTTTTTTTAACTCTTCAGAATCTATTAATATAATTTACATATAAACACACTAAAGAAGAAAAAATAATACAACAACAAAATCATTTTATAAAAGATATCTAACAAAATCCAAGAGCAAGAATCAAAGTCCTTTTTTCCTGTCTTTGAGCTTCATCTGTCATTGTTCTTTACTTTGGAACAGGGGTTGGCGGGCTAGGGGTGGGATGTCCAAACAGGATCCAATATGCCATATTCTCTATTCTTGAATGATCAACAGTTCGACCATCTTCAAATATTGGCAATTTTTTTCCTCTCCCTTGTCAAATTCTATCACGTTATTCGATTTTAATGTTATTTTCCTGGCTAGCACTAGAACCACTGTACAATATTCAACAGAAACAATGATGAAAGGCATTCTCATTTGTTTCTAGTGCTAAATGGAGTTGCATCTGTTGAGATGAGCATATGGTTTTGTAGTAATTATTAAATATGTTTATATATTTTTTATTAAATATTTAATAATATTATATAATTCTTTTATTCCTTAGATTAAACTCTGCTTGGCCCTGATTTTTTTTAATATTTATTTTTTAGTTGTAGGTGGACAGAATATCTTTATTTTTATGTGGTGCTGAGGATCGAACCTAGTGCCTCAAGAGTGCTTAGCGAGCAAGCTACCACTGTGCCATAACCCCAGCCCCATGATGTATTTTTTTGTGCCTTTTGATCTTGCTATCCTTGATGGATTTAGATTTGATTATATTTTGTCCAGTTTAAATATTTTTATTATTCTTATAGAATAAGTTGGGATTTTGTCTCTTATTTTTATTTTTTGGTACTGGGGATTGAACCCAGGAGCACTTAACCACTGAACCACATCCCCACCAGCCCTTTTTTATATTATATTCAGAGACACAGTCTCACTGAGTTGCTTAGGGCCTTGTTAAATTGCTGAGGCTGGCTTTGAATTAGCGATCCTCCTGTGTCAGCCTCCCAAGCTGCTGGGATTGCAGGTGTGCACCACTGTGCCCGGCTCTGTCTTCTATTTTATCTTCTCTGGAACAATATGATTAAGTTGAATCTTGCAGGGTTGGTAGAACTCCTCTGTAAAGCTGGCCTGTTAGAGGTTTTTGATAGATGTATTCAAAACTACTTTTTCATTACCCTTATGTTATAGTTTTGCATTTGATTTTCTATTTTTTCTTTCTTGACTAAGTTTTGGTAAGTTATGCTTATCTAGGATATTATACACTTTTAAGAAAATACTCATAGTTTCAATTTTTGTTCTGGGTACAAACATGCTCTTTTATGGTTTAAAAAAATCTACCACGTCTATATTTATATCCCCTTTTTATTCCTGATATTGTTTACTTGTGACTTCCTTCTTTTTTTTTCTTACTCTGTCTTATCAAAAGTACATCTAGTTTACCATTCTTTTCAAAGAACCAGCTCTTGGAGTTTATTGTGTTTGGTGGATACTCTTCTAAGCAGTGGAGAGGACAAAATGGATAAAAGTCCCTGCCTTGTTTGAAAGTATAATGCAAGGTGGGGAGGCAATCAGCAAATAATAAGGATAGTAAATTAGCAAATTCCATAGTAGATTGGAAGGTGATGATTGTTACACAAGTGAAGAGATCATGGTAAGGAAAACCGAGAGAGCTAGAGTGAGGGGCATAAACAGATTACAGTTTTAAAAGATGGTTAGAGATACATAAAGAACCAATCAAATACAAGTTAATGAGTGAAAAAAGTCTGGTAGAGTAGAGGAAGGAGAAGAGATGAGAGGTGGGAGAATAGAAGGGAAAGGGGAAATAAGGAACTTAAATCAATTTCTATGCATGTATAAGTATGTGGGGATGAACCCAACCACTATGTATAACCATAAAACTCAAATTTTTTTAAAAAAAGGATAGTTGGAGAATATGGCACTCAAGAAGCAGACCAGGAGGGGAGGGAATAAACTAGATGGATCCAAGGTAGAACAGCCAGTGCAAAGTCCCCCAGGCAGGAGGAAGAGCAAGGAGAACCCCTGGCTGGAACAGAGTAGCTAAGTAGGGTAAAACAAAGGGCTCTTGAGGGGAGTGGTCAGATCATTTAAGGCCTGTAGTCCATTGTTAGGACTTCAGATTTTGTTCTCAATGAGAGGCCTTAGAGACTTTTGCACAGAGATGTTACATGACTTGACTTATTTTTAAAAGATTAAATCTGTGCCCTGTGTTACAACTAGACCAAAAGGGCAAACAGTGTAGACAGGGAAGACAGTGACAGCTATCACAATAACTTTGAGAAATGATGGTGACTTGGACCAAGGTAGTAACCAGGTAGATGGTGAAAATGGTTGAATTGAACATTTGATTCCAATGATAAAACCAACAGGATTTACTTAGCATTTGTGTTGTAAAATGAAATTATAAAGATGTTATAGTAAGGGCTGGGGCTATAGCTCAGTGGTAGAGCGCTCGCCTCGCATGCGTGGGTCACTGGGTTCGATCCTCAGCACCACATAAAAAAAAAAAATCAATAAAATAAAGATATTGCATCCATCTACAACTAAAAAAATACTTAAAAAAAAAAAAAAGATGTTATAGTAAGAAATCAGTGCCTGGGGAAAGGGTCAGATCCCCTCTCCTCTCTCAGCATTTCTTCAGGAATCCTAATTAACCATGGGTCCCTATTTTTTGGATTATAAGTAACTGCCCTAGGAGTCTATTTCCTTTTGAAATATAAACACACCTGTACCAGGCTTTTAAGGCTTAAGATTTAGCAGATGCCTGTGAAAAGAGCCAGTTCTTCTTACATGTTTCTGTAAGCATACTTTCTGTTAGAGACCCAGCACAAGGCCTGCAGCCTCATAGATTAGGTTTTACCAGGTATAATAGTCCCAACCATAGATTAGGAATTTTTTTTTAAAGAGGAAAACATCCCCAATGATAGGACGGGTTTAAGATGATGCCAAATATCAAATGTTGTGAGAAACTGTGTATCAGGGCTCAGAATTTGGAGCTTGCTCTCTTCTAAGCCCGCCTGCATAAATAAAGTTTGGAGGGGATCTGAAATGGGTCAGCCACTTTGGAGAGCAATTTGGTTATACCTGGTAATATATTCTATATTATTAGTGGTTAGGACTTCCACATAAGAATTTTGGGGAAGAGACATTCTGTTCAGCCCATAATAGCCATTTCAATGTGGGCTTTAGCCTCCTCTAGTTGAGCAATATTCATATTCTTCTGTAGTCTTTTATGCTTAGGCATGAAAAATATTCACAGATTTTAGTTACAGAATTAACGCAGGTTTTAATCACTGATTCTTGCCCTAGCTGACCTACAATAAACCCCAGGCCTGAAAGCCCCTGTTTCTTTCTTTCTTCTAAGAACACCTTTTTTTTGTCCTTCTAAAAATAGATGACCTTCCTGTGGATGTTCTTGTTCTATTTTATTTTCCTCCAGGGGACGTACCTCCTACCTCACAGCCAAAGTGCACTGATTTCCAGAACGCCAGCCTCCTCCGAGGCACCAATCTCAAAGTGCAGTTTCTCCTCTTTGCACCGTCAGATCCTAGCTGTGGGCAGCTACTGGAAGAAAGCAGCGACATCCAGAACTCTGGGTTCAATGCCACTCTGGGAACCAAACTAATTATTCATGGATTCAGGTGGGAGCTAACCAGCCAGTAGGATCTCTTCCCTGAGAACTATGAAGGGGCCATAGTGCCACAGGAAGTTAGTGGGGAGCAAGAGGAGGATTCACTGACCATCACAGGATCCATCCCTCAAGCCCTGCTGTTTTTGAAGGTGTCTCATAAACACGCACACCACTGTGTTCTTCATTCCTATTGGTCATTTATGTCACTCATCCACTCAATCTTGTCTGCATACTCACATACAGTATATATATGTGACCTTGATGAGTCACTCCATACACAGAGCTTCGGTTTCCACATCTGAATTAAAGAAGTTGTAAGGTGAAGTCCTCGGTGAAAACATCATGCTGTTACCCTGAAGTGTGGGCTGTGTGACATGGTTCATCTCAGACAATGAGGTCACAGCCTTTGTGAAGTTACCCAGGGTTAACAGCCTGGTGTTTTTACCTACCATTCTATTTCCTTTTGTTCACTTTTTCCCTGTTTTTATGACCTGAGAGACTTTTATTTGTTGGTACTTCCATCATATCCAAAGTTTAGCGTTTCTCAGGAGTTAGAACGCTTTTCTTCTGCAAATTCTGATACACTATGGTCCAAATTTCATCATAACATATAGCCACTGAATCTCAATTCGATCACTCCTTCCTCCCAACAACTTTTATCCAAAGTCCAAGACAAGGCCACAAACAGAAAGGTCTCCAGGAGGAACGAGGAGAGAGAGAGTGGTGGAATAGCAGCACTATAGAACAACTCAAGTTGAGGGTATCTGATGAAGAGGAAGGCACAGAGGATCACCACCTCCTAATTGCTGTCCTCTTTGTCTCCTGGATCCCTGGACTCCAAGGGCCCAGCCACATAACTTCCTTAGACATTCCCTCCTCACTCTTGTTCCCAAGTCTCTCCTCTAGCAACCCTCACATTCAGTCACTATCCAAGGCTGAGTCTGTGCCTCCAATGCAAGGATGGCTAAGAGAGCTGGAGAGCTCATCAGGCCGGTTGCTCTGTCTGTTTCTAAGTAACCCCCCGGAAACCCCTTTCCATGGCACAATCCAGTCTGTACTCCTTTGCCCACATGAGCATGCTCAGATTGTTCCTACAGTGGAGGTTATTGGAAAAACTTCACTTCTGTTCCCAATCTGTGGGGAAAGATTTCTGAAAAATTTTTCCATCATTCTTTTTCTATAAAAATCTCATTATACCTTAAGTTCCAGAAAGACAGGGACTATATCTTATTTGTCTTTATTTCTTAGAAAACATATAACATACTACCTGGCCCATAGGTGCTCAACAAAAGTTTTTTGAATGAATGGATGGGTGAATGAATTAATAAAAACATCCTCAAGGAAAAAGCCTGTATTATAGAATAAGAATTAAGATTACAAATCTAAAGTTTAAGGTACAAAGTCATCTTTTCCACAAATAACACAAATAGGGGTAGGGCAGTGCATGTGGTTTATGTAGTTTATGCATTGCACAAATATGCCTGACTGAAAACAGATGAGCTGAAATCCAGTCTGAGCTCTGAGCCCTGGCACAAGGGTGCACCTACCTGGACCATAAGACACCCAGGTGTAATTTACACAAAGCCTCTCCATGTGCCTGGCAATCTGGGGATTATATCCTCCCTGGGCCCAAAGCACTATGTGATGGACGCCCCCTCCTCATCCCCATTTCCTCATTTTGATTTCTTCTTGAGTTTGGGATTAACAGAGGCTTCCATGACAATGGATATCAGCTTGGCAGGTCATTTTCTTCTCCTTTTTGTCCCCATGTCTAGGGCTTTAGGAAAAAAGCCTTCTTGGGTTAATACATTCATCAGAGCCCTTCTGCATGCAGTCGATGCTAATGTGATTGCTGTGGACTGGGTTTACGGATCTACAGGTGTCTACTTCTCAGCTGTGGAAAATGTGGTTAAGCTGAGCCTGGAGATTTCCCGTTTCCTCAGTAAACTCCTGGTAGGTGCAATAAACTTAGAGTGAGTTTGGGCTACTTACAGAGGAGAGATGGGGCACAAAGAGAAAAAAAATCACTCCTTGGGGAGGCTTGGGGCAGAATCAGAGCCATTCGGGGCTTGTTGGTCTTTAGATCAAATCTTGAGTCAGCCACATGGAGTGCTGACTTGGCAGGGTGTTGAACCTGGCTGAGGCTCCTGCTCCTCCTCCTTTGTAAAAGGAGTAGTAGATGGTGAGTGCAGATTGCCTGGCATTTAGTGGCCCCTCAAAAGGAGATGTCCTGGTCGTTAGCCACACACTTGGAAGTGAGGGGATTGTCAGACAATGGAGATCCAGAAGAGGATAAGTGATTGATGGATGAGAGGTCTGCTCATTTCTCCAAATCATGGATGGCAGCTGTGTCCTGCCTAGGGCCATCGGCCTCTGAAATCTCAGGGAAAAGTTGTTGTGGACCAAAAGGAACTCACTGTCAATGCCCATTCCAGGCACTGGGTGTATCGGAGTCTTCTATCCACATCATTGGAGTTAGCCTGGGGGCCCACGTTGGGGGCATGGTGGGACATTTCTACAAAGGCCAGTTGGGACGGATCACAGGTAATGTTTCTCCCTGCCCATACTCCTTAGGTTTAGAGATAGAAAGGAAATGCCCTGGACATGCCTCTTTTGAGATAAGCAGAGTGGTGTGTTGAGCCACTGTTCTTATAACTGAGTCATCTATTACCACTAAAATTTATTTATTGTAGTTGTTTTATATAAAGTGCTATTATTACTACTGTATGATCTCTAATATTAGTATCAGAGGCTGTGTATTTCTGATCCCCAGTGTCTAGATCTATAAAATGAGCCGTAAAATCCCATATCTTTTTGGTCCACTGTGGGAATCACCTTCAGTTTTGCTACATACCTTCAAATGTGCAAGGGGGACTTTATGCTTCAGGAGCCACAATCAATAAGGGACTGGGGCAATGTGGTAAATACCCCAACTTCCTTGCTCTTTGGTGGGATAGTTCTGAGTCATATTCCATATAATCTTCCAGCAAGGCCCCTATGGGGTGAGAACCAGTTGCCCCTAAAGGTTAATATTATCACATTAGCCATTGCCAAAAGGTTGGTGTTATCAAACTCATTTTAGAGCCAGAAAAACTGGGTTGTTGAAGGTTAACTCAAGAGAGACAATAGTAAGTGGCATTTTTTGGCTAAGGTGGTCTTGAGTTAGTTCTCCCAAACCTTGGTCTTTGCTGGGGGACTCCTTGATCTGAACTGGAAGGGCAGTCAGGGAGGCATAAGGTGGGCCCCTGGCAGTTCCTGCAGCTGAGAGGGAAGATGCGTCCTGATAGCAGTCTGTCCTTGCAGGCCTGGATCCCGCTGGACCAGAATACACCAGAGCCAGTCTAGAGGAGCGCTTGGATGCTGGAGATGCCCTCTTCGTGGAAGCCATCCACACAGACAGCGACTGTGAGCTGGGTGGGGGTGGCGGGGGGTACGTGTGTGTGTGACATGCCTAGGGAGAGAAAGTAAGCACGAGGCAGAGGCCTGGAGGCTGGCACCTAGTGGTGTGGCCCTGTCTCTCTCAGGGCTTCTGCTGTACAGTCAGGAGTTTACCAGGATGATCTTCAAAGTCTCTTCTAGGAGTTGCTCTGTGACCACTGAGACAAATGGTTTTTTGTTTTAGCTACCAATACACAGCGGGATGATGACGAGACATCATTTGTGAAGACACCTTCATTCATGGACAACAATCGCTTTTTGGGGAGTCCCACTCTCTGATTTAATACCACATTTTGTGCTGAGAAGGGATTGGGGAGGACATTGCTGACTTGTGGGAAAGCCATTTTGCTTTTTCAGGATGATTGTGTCTGGTCCCTGGGGATGGGGGGGATTCCTGTCCCTAGGCACAAAGCCCATCTGGACTCCCCCACTCCCCTGTGAACAAGCCAAACCTCAGTGCAATGAAGAATGAGAATCTCTCTTCCAATAGTGACAGACACAGGAAAGACCTCTCAACTCTCAATCCATTATATCCAAATTAAGCCCTTCTGACCAACTGGGAAAGGAGGTGGACAGTCTTCATCATTTCTACTTGATAGAAAATGCCCAGAGTCTGCCAGGCACTGTACTCAGTGCCATTGGAACAAGGAGAAATAACATCTGGCCCTGACCAAAAGAGCTTTCAGTTTAAGAAAGAGATGTGCATGTCTCATTCCCTGTGGTCACAAGCCTTCTCTATCATCCAAGACCCATAGACGTGTGGTTCTGGAAAAAGCCCATGCAGCCTCACCTTCACTGCACAGAGGGGAAACCAAAGCCCATGGCCCTCTGTCTGCCTCTGTCGGGTGAATTAACCTTGTTCATTAATAACACGAGTACCTTCTGTCCCTAAATTTGTTAACTAGATGACTTATTAGGTCCCCAGTTACCTGAGATAGTTGTTAGACCCTTCAAAGTTCCTGATGGGATTGAAAAAAAAAATCATTCCATTTATTCAATCCATCTTTACTGAGCTATGTAACCGGTACTGAGAATATAGCAGTGAACAAGGCTTCAGACAAGATCCCTACCCACCCAGCCATTTATTCACTCAAAAACTATTAGACGCTCACTATGAGCCAAGGAGCATGCTAGGTGTTAAGGACCCAGCAGATAAATGTCAGGCAAAAGACCTGCTATTGTGGATCTTATAGCCAAGGAAACAAACACGATAATTACACCTTGTGATTATTACAATGAAAGAGCAGTGACAGAGGGTGACAGGGAGGGGATCTGTTTTACATGATTATTGGACAACATCTGTTCAAGAAGATGTGAGGTAAGACTTCGCAGATGAGAATAAGTTAGCCGTGGGAAAGCTGGAAGAGCATTCCAAGTGCAGAGGATCCCTCCAGCTAGAAGTGAAGTGCAGACCCAGACACGAGGTCTTGGTTTGTTCTAGAGACAAGAAAGAGAACTGTGTGGTTAGAGGGCAGCAAAGGAGGAAGAAGTATTGAGTGGGCTGGAGAAGAGGGAGCCAGTCTAGGCTGGCCTCGGCAAGGAGCTTCCTTTTGGTTCTAAGATCACTGAGAACAGGGCGGTGACTTGGATTTCTTTAAGAGACTGCAGCTTCCATGCAGGGAACCAACTATAGGAGGTCTCTAAGGGAGGCCCAGAGGCCCAGGACAGGGCAATTACAGTAGTCTTCTAGGTGAAAGGCTGGTGGCTTGGGCCAAGGTGGTAGCAGTAGAGATAGACAGTAGTACAAAGATTCAAAATGTGTTTGTGAATATATTCTGAGATAGAGCTGACCACACTCTAATGGGCTGAATGTGGGGAGTGAGGGAAAGGCCAGGTTAAGGGTGATTTCTGTGTCTCAGCTTAACTCTTGGGTAGATGTCATTAAACAAATAATATACAATCATTTTCTTACCACAGTGACAGATGACCTAAAGGAGAAAATCAGGGTCCTTGGTGGTCAGGCTAACCCAGTCTGGGGTTGGGGAGGGGGTCAGATGTGCTATGTGGGAGGGCCTGAGATATGGCCACAGTGACAAGAAGAAGACTAGAGTCTCTTAAACTCAGCTCTTTGTAGTCACATTGTATTTCCACTGAGCCAAGAGAGCACAAAAGTATGTTTTGTGGGAGACAACTGTGGAAATGTGGCCCCAAACTTATTTATCTGGACTATTGCTTGAAGGAAAACAGAAACATAGGATATTTACCAAGTTTATAGTATTGTTTCATACAAACGTGACTAAGGTTATTTTCTTGATTTTATTTGGTGAATGTGGGTACCATTTTTTGTCTGTTTGTTTTTGGTACTGAGGATTGAATGCAGGGGCACTTAACCTCTGAGACACATCCTCAGCCCTTTGTATTTTTTATTTTGAGACAAGGTCTCTCTAAGTGGCTTAGGGCCTCAAAAACTAAATTGCTGAGGCTGGCTTTGAACTCATGATCCTCCTGCCTCAGCCTCTCAAGCCTCTGGGATTACAGGTGAGCATGGGTATCTCATACATTGATTTCTTCCTTGTCAAAGCATGATTCATCTTACAGTCTCACAGCTCTTTGGAATGAGGTGGATATAGACTGAGTGGGCTTTTAAGACTAGACCTCTGGCATCGCTGCCAGTGGACCCTACTGTGGGTCCTGGAAAATATGTTCCTGAAGTGAGAAGGTAATGGGGTTCTACCTCTTTCAGATTTGGGTATTCGGATTCCGGTTGGACACGTGGACTACTTTGTCAACGGAGGTCAGGACCAACCTGGCTGTCCCACGTTCATTCATGCAGGTCAGAAAGCTGGAGCGTTGGTGTTTGCCTGCCCCACAGGCTGAAGATCGTCATAGGTCTTCACATCGAGTTGATTAGTGAGGGCCACAGAGGGTTTTCTGATGGTACCCTTTGCTGTGTCTTACAATGGCTTACTCTGTACTTACCAAGAATCTTTGGAGCCCATGAATTTCAGAGGAGAGTGACTGATTTTGGAAGCCAGCATTATTGTGCTGTCCTCCCACTTATCTTAGACCCTGACATGACTTCACACCACTCAAACCAATAACCTCTTATTCTTCACGGGTCCCTGATTTGTGGCACAGCCCACACCAGCTGCAGCCTCTGCCGAGTGTGGCTGTGGTGGAAGCAAGCCAATAGGCCCAAAGCTAGATAGCTAAGGAACCAATTTACTGCATGACCCTTGACCAAATATACGAATGTAACCGATTTGCTAAAGTTGTCTTCAAGATTTTCTTCCTCCTCCTCTTCTTCTCTTCCTCCATCTCCTCCTCTTTCTTTTTTGTACCAGGGGTTGAACCCAGGAGCACTCAATCACTGAACCACATACCTATCCCTTTTTATTTTTTATTTTGAGACAGGGTCTTGCTAAGTTGCTTAGGGTCTCGCTAAGTTGCTGAGGCTGATTTTGAAATGTCTCAGCCCCCCAAGCTGCTGGGATTATAGGCATGCTAAGATGATCTTCTTAAACACATTCAATTAATACACATGTTTTCTCTTCTAACTACAGTCTTCTAGAATGTTCTTTTTGAATATATTCATTGAATATATATTCATCATAGCATTATGTCTTTAAAAATATTAAATTTGTCAAAAGCTAAGCATCAAGGATTGTTTAGTCATATTCTTCATATGACTATAACCAATATATTGACACTTCCTCTGGAAGTTTTAAATGATGATTTCTGTTTTCTATGTTTTTAATCTTTTCCTGCTTCACCATACTCTAAACACTTTAAGGATACTTTTGATAATTTTATTGAATAACCACTAACCTGCTTTACCACATTTACTAGTTTTCCAAAAATATGCTTCTTTTTTAACAATTTAATGAAAAAATTCAGTTATTCCAATCAGGTGGCCTAGTTTGGTTTCAATGGTATTGGAAATTTTAATCCTACTTTTCACTTCTTCATAATAAATTTGAGAAAGATAGAGTTTGTCTCTGCCCCAGCTCCCTGTTGATAAAGGAAAGAACTGGCCACGGCTGGGTGTCCTAACCACTGGGAAAAGGAAAGTCAGCACATAGCTCAGTTCTAATTCCCAGTCTCAGAGGGAGAGTCCCGAGGTGCAGGGAGGGGTTAAAGACCCCAGAAGCCTGCTTGGGGTCGTGGCTCACTATATACCTGAGCCCCAGCCAATCCAGCCAGTGGGAATCGTTGCACACTTTTAGATAGGGAGTAATAACAACAATAGAGCCAAGTTTTTTTTTTTTTTTTAATATTTTTTTTAGTTGATGGATCTTTATTTTATTCATTTGTTATTTATATGTGGTGCTGAGGATCGAACCCAGTGCCTCACGCATGCTAGGCAAGCGCTCTACCACTGAGCCCCAGCCCCAGCCCTAGAGCCAAGTTTTTGATAAATTGGAAAACTTAGCAGATTTATTTTATCAGTCATCTGACCAGTCAAGGTTTAGCACTTCATCTTCAGAGAGTAATCATGAACTGCCCAACAACTGATCATGGTGATCTCATTGCTGGGTTGGGTAGAATGAGGCTGTAAAAAATTGGTTGTGTGGGTGGTGATGAAAAAGGCAGCTAACCATGTCCAGAAGTTGAGTCAGCACCTTCAACTCTCTGTATGTTCCCATCTTATGAGGAAGAGTTTGCATGATCACAGAAGAGTGGGTCTCAAGTCAGGCAATTTTTCACTGTAGATTAAGC
>PVHX01003207.1:52839-97040 GCA_004024805.1 Geosciurus inauris
CTTGACTGTTCCCCCCCCTCCCCCCTGCCCTTTTCATTCAGGTTACAGTTATCTGATCTGTGATCACATGAGGGCTGTGCATCTCTACATCAGTGCCCTGGAGAATTCCTGTCAATTGATGGCCTTTCCCTGTACCAACTACAAGGACTTCCTTGCCGGAAACTGTCTGGACTGCTTTAACCCTTTTCTGCTTTCCTGTCCAAGGATAGGTAAAATATCACCCTTTGGATTCCCCTTGACAATTTAAGGAAAGTTCAAATCCTGCCAGCTGTCACCTCTTTACCTTCCGATGATCGAAAGATCTATCCAACTGAGGGAAAGAAAAATTAATCCAAGAGGCCTTTAGCCTGTTCTCACAGAAGATAATAGCTGGTCCTGCGTCCCGCCTCTCACCAGCTCTCCTGCTGGCGGCTGGCACACTTCCTCTGCATCACACCCTTCCCACAGACAGCCCCTCCTCTGGAAGTCCAGCCTCAGGATGCTCTCTAGAAACACTGGCACAGTGCAGAGCCCCTGCCCTTCTCTGACAGGTGTTTCCACAGGTCCTCCTTGCTAGGTTGGCCATCTCCAGCGCTTCACAGTTCCTTAATCAGTGTGTTTTGGGGAAACTCCAAAGTGGTGCACATGCCACTGGGGTGGAGGGAGTTGACTAATAACTGGGCCACTTGGGCGTGTTTCTGAATGATACAGGCCAGTCTGGGGAGAGAAGGCTGAGAGATCTGTCCTCTAACTCACCTGAGCAGACTGTTGCTGCAGATATCTTGAGGTTATCCATGGTGAAAAACTCCTGAGTAGGGGAAAGGTTCCTCCCCCATCCCACGCTCTCCCACCTCCCTCCACTCCAAACTGCAGCAGCCTAACATTGCTTATACAAATAAAATGGAAACCATCTTGGTAAAATGTTAGAGGAAGGGTATCTTTCCATAACAAAACAAGCCAACACTATTTCAGGCTCATTGGGTATATGTCTGCGTTGCCCCAGGTGTGACCGACCAGTCGATGTAACAGTCACTTCCCATTGACCGCCCAGCTTCAGCTCTCTGTCCGCTTTCCCTTGCATGGAACACCCCAGGGTTGCTAACCACATGTACTTCCAAGTGTATAGCACCGATTTCCTCATCATGTGGGCCTTTGCCCTAACTCTATTCTCTGCCCTGATCACCTGACTGCCATCCCTGACTGCTGTCCACAGTCTTCAGGTCCCATATTCCCCTTGCACTGTTTCTACTGCACAGGATACAAATGCCATTAAAAAACAACTGTCACGTAGACTGATTTGCAAGAAAGAGACATAATTTTAAAGTTCTCATAATGATCTATTGAGAATGGGTCATGTAGCCAGGTGTGGTGGTGCACACTTGTAAAACCAGCAACTCGGGAGACTGAGACAGGAGGATTGGGAGTTTGCGGTCAGTTTGGGCAACTTAGCAAGATGCTGTCTCCATATAAAATTTTTTTAAAAAGGGCTGGAGATGGAGCTCAGTGGCAGAGTGCTCGTCTAGCAAGTGCAAGGCCCTGGGTTCAATTCTCAGTGCTTGGAATGAGCATACAACGTAGATGTCTGAATCTGGATATGAGAATCTAATATGGCTGGGTGCTGTGGGGCCCTGAAATGACCTCCTCTTTCCTTCTTTATTTCCAGGGCTGGGGCAACAAAGTGGTGTCAAGATAGAGCCGTTTCCCAAGGAAGTGAGAGTCTACCTCCTGACCACGTCCAAGGCCCCCTACTGTGGTGAGCAGGGAGAAACTGCATGCTCTGCTAAAGTGCCCAATAGAAGAGTCCAGGACTCCAACCTGGGCTATGTCCAGCCCAGGGTGGGAGCCCAGGTGGGAGGTGAAGGACTGGGGCAAAGATATTCTGGCAGGAGCAGTTCCTGATCTTAGATGGAACCAGAACTATAAGAACAAGTCCAGTCCACAATTCCACAGATGAGGTCGTGGGGTATTTTACTGTTTATATACTGATCTTCTTTTCTCTTCTCACTGGGATTTACCCTGCAAGCTGAGTCTCTCTAGAGTAGTATTTGCTCATACTTCTAGGTCCTTCCCTTCTGCACACTTCCTACCCCTCTTTGGGGAGCACTGTTTGTGTCTCCCACTGTGACAGCCCTACTGGATGAGGGTCCTGTGTAATGCAGAGAACCTCACTCTCCGCCCACCTTCCCCTTCACAGACACGTTCAAATGGTTCATAGTTGCTTCTTACTGCATTTCTTTGAAGCTAAAATGCCAGTGAGTGTAAATGATGTAAAGTGGGAAAGTCTGTCTTAGAACTATGAACTACTTTACAATGCAATTCCTTCTACCACCTGCTATTTATGTACTTCCTGGTTTGTGTGTGTTGTCTTGGGGTCTTCCTGACTGCTTTGTGGTGTGTACAGGATACAATTGTGCTGGTTTGGATGATACATTATGCGGCCACCATTTCAATTGATTTTCTGATTAGCTTGTGTTTGAATTAGCAGAAGGGTCTTAGAAGTCCTGGTGCAATGTGATATGGAGCTCAGAGCTCAGACTGTGGTCACACAATACCTGGATTTGAATCTCAGCTTCTCCACTTACCAGCTGTGTGATCAGGAGCAAGTTAACTAATCTTTCTGGATTTCTTATGCGGAAAATGAGAACAATAACAGTATCTACTTGCAAGAATCAGTTGTGAGGATAAAACAAAATAGTACATTGGAAGTCCCCAGCACAGTGATTGGAACCTAATAAAGAAGAATTCCTTGCCCTTAGAGATTCTGAGAGAAGAGCAGTTAGAGGTGTTGTTACCTTCACACCAGAGAGAATTCATGGCCACACATCTTAGGGTCAGAGTAGGTTGCAGAGTCAACAGTGGGCTTTTCACGCATGTCAGTTCACTGGCCAACCCAACTCTGAGAGGAAGGGGTGACGAAAGGGGAGCTCTGAGGGACTGAGCAACGTACCCACAGCACACAATTGGGTGACATAGTCAGCATCAACCCCAGGTCTTCTGACAACTCCCAAACCTATGCCCTTTCCACCTGGCTCCTGCCTCCACACTGACTTGTGTTTCTGCTCCATATTTTTTGGGCACTCTCCTGCCAGAGGTTATGGGGTCTCAAGGTGGAGGCATGGCTATCAGCCAGATGTCCTGGCTTCCAATTTCAGCCCCCTGGCATATTGCAGCAACCAGAACTGCCTCCACACTGTCTGCACAGCTAGGAATACACCTGCAGGAGAGCCTGGGACACTTGGAGGTTCAAAGCATTTTAAGGTCCCTGCTGAGGTAGATTCACAGACTCCTGATTTTTCTGTTTGTGTTTGTTGTGAGATCTCCTTCTACCAGGAACCATGGTCCTGTCAAAAACCACAGAGAGGCACAGAAGCCAGGGTGAACACTTGCTTGCCTGAGTATTGAGAGCCTCTCATTCTGAGGTTGGAAATCTCAGGTCTCCCCTCCAGGACTAGGCCTGGGCCACCTACCTAAGGATGCTCAGGTGGGGTCCAGCTGCCAGCTCACAGCCCTCCAGCCACTCCCAGGCCTTCATGGTACTGGGTTCCCGTGCCAGCGCTCTTGGTCTGCTTCTACCTCAGCATTGCCCATGAGGACAGTGGTCACCCTTGATTTTTGCCAAGCATGCACCAGTATGAGCAGAAGATTTTCTACTAAATAATAATTTTTAACAATATTACTTTTGCCTTATGAAACAGTTTTCACACAGTGAATGCTCTCCCTTACCTCATCTGATCCCCACCATGTCCTATTAGATGATGTTGGGATTACTGCTTATAGTTGAGGGGACCGAGACACAGCAAGGTATGGTGACATGAGTCAGGTGAACAGCAGGTCTGGCCTTGGATCCAGAACTCCCAACCAGCCAGTCAGGGCTCTGCATGCTGCTACCTACACCATCCATGTCACAGGAGGATCATCTCCCATGTGGATTTGATCTTACTACCAGTTCCCATCCACTCAACCTCAGTCCTGGCTTTCCTGGGTTTTCCAGGATGATGTAAAGAAAAAGAGAGGCAGAATCTTAGGAAAATTTCTTGATCAGTCATATCTGTTATCAAAGGAAGATGTGATATCATGTGTCAAACTCATCCCAGAGAATTAAATTTCTAAAGCTTTCATAAGTTAGCCTCACAAATATCCACTCCAGTTCAGACTTTGTCTATCCCCATAACAGTCAGCATCCAATAGTAAACAACTGGGAGGGAGAGATGAAATACATGGCGTTTGGTGTGTTCCCCTGTGGAGGGGGGAACATATAAGTGTCTCTTTTCTTCTCATGAGTTCCTGGTATCTTGGCACTTTCTGTTACTAATCTCGTTGGGCCCAGAAGGACCACAGCAGTCCTCCAACTTAGTACTGAGCTCATTCTACATCCCTTGGATGCCCCTCACCACCACCTAATATTCACCCATGAAATGAAACAAGTGAAAAAGTACAGATAGGGGAGAGAGAGGGGTGCATCTTTAGCTATGTTCCCATCACCCAAGGAGCTGGGAAAATTTTTTGAGACCAGAGTTACTGCAAAATGCCACCAGGTGCACCTACTCCTTGATAAGGAAAGAATGGTGCGTTAGGAAAGTTGTAATCTTCCTTCACCTCTCTTGCCAGAGGGATGATAAGCCCCAAGGGTATCACCATCTGCTTGCCTAGTCCTTGTCAACAACACCCTCTTTGAGAATAGCAGCATCCATGCTGCCCAAGGGAGGGTCAAGATGCCACACAGGTGACCAGCTGCCACAGGGAGGGAAATGTCTCTTACACACACCACGTGGTTCTCTGACACTGTGTTTGGGAGCGGGAGGAGCACTAATGTCTTTTAGGATTGAAATATTGAGTATATGTCTATTTGTGCTACTATAACAAAAAATCTGAGACTGGCTAATTTACAAAGGACAGAAACTTATTTTCTCCTAATCTGGAGACTGGGAGGTCCAAGATGAAGGTGTTGGCATTTGGCATCTACGAAGTCTGTTCTCTTTGTTTCCAGGATGGCACCTTGTTGCTGTATCACTTTTTCTTCATATGGCAAAAAGGCAGTTTGGAGCAAAGGGCCCTGGCTAATTCCTTTGAGGTTTTTTTGTTTTTTTTAAAAATTTTTTAAATACTGGCGATTGAACCCAGGGGCACTTCCCACTGACCTATATTCCCAGTCCTTCTTTATAAAATTTTTGTTATTTTTTTTGAGACAGAGTCCTGCTAAGTTCCCAAGCTGGCCTTGAACTTGTGATCTTCCTGCCTCAGCCTCCTGAATATCTGGGTTACAAGTGTGAACCACCAGGCCCAGCTCACTGAACTGCTCTTGAGGGCTCTGTTCTCATGATTTAATCACTTCTCAAAAGTCCCCACCTCTTCAGACTGTTGCATTGAGGGTAAAGTTCAAACGTGACTTTGGAGGGGAAACTAACATTCCAAATGTAACCGTAAATGCTAGATACTTCTCGGTTCTTTTAAGATTACATAACCATGGTGAAGTCACCAAACAAGGGAGAGTGAGGTATTCTAGCACTACAGGTAATAAAAATGACACTGAATGCTTCCTAGCTATAGGCACTTTCCTAACAATTTTATATGTATTAATCTGCTTATTTCTCACTCTGACATATGGCACATCTATTTTGCCATTTCCAATTTACACTTGGGATGACTTGGGATCTGAGGTGATAATCTGCTGTGGGGTACACAGCTACTAAGAAGTATAGCAGAGAGTCCCAACTGCTCTGCCACTCTCAGGGGCTTTCTGATCATTGCACCTCTGCCTTCTGGCCCAGTCTCTGCTGTGCTTTGGTTTCCCAGTGCATCACAGCCTCGTGGAGTTTCACTTGCAGGAGCCAAGGAGAAAGGACACCAGCATCAAGGTCACCTTTGTTAGCAGCAATGTCACCTCCTCAGTCAAGATCACCATGTACGTAAGTGTCCCACGTGGCTGACCCCTCTCCTCAGGAGTTGCCTTTACATTGTCCAGGTGTTCACACTCCCACATCCTAGGTCAGGCAGATATTGCCAATGGCTGGACCTAGATGACCGGGCTGGGGCAGCACCTATGTAGACTGACCCACAAATGCATTCTGGGGAAATGTCCCAGGTTTGGGATTAGTACGGGTCCAAGCATAGGGTATTCAGATGAAAAGACAAACAGGCAGCAATAATGGGATGTCCCAACAGGTGGTTAGAACATAGGAATCAGGTGCCTGATAGGAAACAGTGTTCAGGAATCCAGGCAGGTAGGAGGGCCTCAGGCACTAGCCCAGAAAAGGTTGGCCAGAGTTTGGGGAGCACCCAGGATTGTGGCAGCAAGTCAGTGAACTGAGTACTTTCCATTAGATCAGTTCAAGGTCATGGTACTTCTAGAAGTGTGTTTGCCTCACCTCTCCAGCTTACTGGTAAATGGTCAACAGTGGCAGAATGATGCCAATGACACACAGTCCTGGCTGTGCCTTAGAATCACCTGGAAAGCTTTAAAAATGCTGGCACCAAAGTCCACCCCAGATGAACCGCACCAGGATCTCTGGGCTTAGGCTCCACAGCCAAAGCTCCATGAGTGAGTCTAATGGACATCCACAGATTAGTGCCTCCTCCCAAAAAAGATTTACATGAATCTTGAAGACGGCCACCAGAATATATTAGCCTCTACCTTCAGTTTTTTGAGGTTTTTTTTTTATCTTGAAGATCAAAAGTTGAGGGTGGGGCTTCTGAGGACAAAGTATGTTCTTTCTCCTACATTCTTTAGCTTTGAGCAACATCATGATTAACTTTAAATTGGAGAATTTACCTGAGTCAAGTCCCTGAACTACTCACATAAAGCATCTTTCATATTCCTTCTATTTCATAAGCTCCTCAATCTAAGTAGTTTCTTAAAAAGAACAATCTTATTTTTTCTCTAACATATTTCAAAACACTTCAGAGGGTGGGGAACTTTTAAACTGTTATACAGGATCTTCCTACAAAAGGAAAAAACAAACTATATGCCTACCCTCAGACTAAAAACTATACCCAAAAGGTATGTCATCACCACCAAGGCCAGAAAGGAAAGAGAAATTGGGCTGATGAGGAGGATCCCACACTGCTATGGGGTATGGAAGGGGCCATGGCCCTTCTCTCCCTCTTTCTCAGAATCCCTTCGGCCCCATAGCCCAGGAAGGAATAGAAAGGAACGGCAGACCAGACCAGGGCCCAGGCAGCAGGTTCTTTCCCTCCAGCCTGGTATGGCCCTTGCTGGGCTTCTTCCTGGCTCCTCCACATAACACTCTCAGGATTCTTCTGCAAGGGCTGAGCCTTGTTCCAGACTTTGGTGACTTTCATGGAAGTCCTCTTCTTCCACACCTGGATCTCACCATCTCTGGCTTTTATCTAAGGCTCTACACTCTTTTTGAAGCACTCCACTAGGCCAGGCATTTCATATCTGCCTCCATCTTTGTGTATCCTCCTTCCTCATCTCTGCCACTGATGAGGTGATGCCTCCATCTTGTACCCTGATGTGGAACCTGAGGGCAAGGCCAAAAGGGTGGATTAAGAGAGACCTGAGTATTTTTACTCGGCCTTCTAGGCGAAGTTCACCTGTTCTGAACACTGGTTCAAGCTCATAGCGGCACATGGGGAAGCCAGGATTTATACCTAGGGCTGTGTGACTTCAGGGCTACTTTGCTAGGTTAGGCCACTTGCCCAAAGGCAGACAGCTGGGAAGAGACAAAACCTGGGTTCCGCTCCAGCTCTGTCTGACTTCAAGATCTATTTTGTTGTTGTTGTGATTGTTTTTCCATCCATACATTCATACCTACCTTAATGCAGAGCACTCCTACACTACATTCTTTGGACTGAGGGTCCCAAAAAGAGGGTTTTTATTTCCAAATAGTTGGATCTGAAAGTAAAGCTCTCCTCTACTTGGGAATCCAAGAGTGAGGGACATTTTTCCAGATATGAAATTCTAAGAGCTACTATTTTGCTACAGGGTCTACTTGTTTATTCTCAAAAATCAAGTATTTCCTGGGTCATGGTCAAGACTGTGAATGTGTGGGTAGAAGGGCTGGTGAAAGTGATACAAAGGACTGTGGTTCCCACCTTCAAGGAGCTAGTCCCTTCATGCATGACAACCAGCCAGTGTGACCAGCAGAGCCCGACCAGAGCCCAGAGGGAAGCGAAGCAGAAAGTACCACAAACATTCACTTTCCCTTTCCCTGCCCCCAGACCTAGACAGCAACTCCAGGGGAGAGGAGTCATAGCCCACCCTGACCCGCAGTGCCAGATAAAACAAGTGCAATTCAAGTTTCAGGCTTCCAGCCAGGTTTGGAATAACAACAGGAGTACCATTGTCGGGAAGTTCTGCATGGCTCCTCTGCCCGTCAATGACAGGTGAGCCCCAATACCCAACCCCACCACACACACACCCCAAGCAACCACCCCACCCTTAGGTGCATTACTTGTTGACATTCCATTTCCCCTGCCTCTTGCGGGCATTTATATTATTAGTCTTACCATCCCTGGGCAGTTGGAGGACAAGGATAGGCTCCATGGTAGAAGACTGTGGACTCCTGTTACTGGCCATCATGGGAACACAGAGACAAATAATTGATAGCCCTCTTTCTTGACCAACCAAGAACCTGCCTCTTGTTGTTCTTCTCTTGCAGTAAAAACACGGTCTGCTTGCCTGAGCCAGTGAACCTACAAGAAAGTGTGTCTGTTTTCCATGACCTGAAAATTGCCTGTGTATAGCATAAACTTGGGTAGGACACCTCCCTGGACTTTTTTTTTTTTTGAGGAAAATATGGTGAGGAATATGTATATGTGCGTGCAATTTATGCTAGACTATTGCTACTAATGAGGAAGGTCAAATTCTTGGTTATTTTCCTCATAGTTTCCATAGAGAGGAGATGACTCATTTTATAGAACCTCCAGTGCCAATCTGAAAAGCTCACATAGATGCCGTTTCAGCTTCCCCATTCCTACGTAACTGCAATTGCCTCACATCCTTGGGCATCTATACTTAGGACACCACTGAAACATAGAGAAGTGGTTTTTTTTTTTTTTTTTTTTTTTAATAAAACATCATGGAATTTCTGAATCATTTAAATATTTTATTGGAATGGAAATTCCATTATGTAGAAAAAAATGATTTATAGTCTGTGGGATTGGAGAAAAGGGTAGCTATTGAATTCTCTGTATTAAAATAGCAACTGAAAAGTAGTTGGAACAAAAGAGGGGATAACCATCCCTCCCCAGTGCCTCCTCTGGGTCTCTGGAAGATTTGAGGAATCAGAGACCTTTTGGAAATATAAATGGATTTTCTTTGGGTCACAAATGTTTCCCAAATCTTGATCTTTGTAAATAACTTTGTTATCAGTCACAGTCCAGCAAAAAAGCAAAACAGAAAAAAAAAAAAAAAAAAAAACCCACAACAAAAACAGATGGTAAGCTCAAATTGGATAACTTGAGGAGAATTTAATAAAAGTACTACTATTCAATCAACTTTTGTGAGGAAGCTACAAAGAACAGTGCCGTTGTCTGGGGCTAGTGGCATGGGGGCTGCTGCTACCCAGGGGGCCTAAAGATGCAAGGAAGGGGAGCATCTGAGCCTGGAGGCAGAGGGGTTGGGGACAGCCAGTCCAGCAGGGAGGAAGTTATTCCTGACCTCACTCCTTGATTCTTCGTCCTCTTGCTCATGCTCCCCATTGAGTGACCCCCAACTGGAAACCAGAAGACAAGAAACACATCAGTGTAGCCCAAACAGGTCCAGGACAAACATCAGCTCAAAGAAGGGTGGGGATGGGTAGGGTGGGTGAAAATGTTTGGGGGAAACAAATAGATATGATATATACTTTCACCACTTTTCCTCCTGGATTCTTCTCTTCTTTAACTATTTTTAAAACTGAAATAAATACACTTTAAAAGGAAACTGCTGACTTGTTGATTCTCTCTCCATAACAAAGTTGGGTGGAACGACGTAAGCAGCAGGCTGCAGTCGCTCCACTGGGCCCACTCACCCAGGACAGCACAAGCCAGAGCTTCTGCCTTTCCAGACTGTGGAAATAAGCAGAAGGCCAAGTGATGCAATGTAAATATTAGCCCACTGGCTTAATTATCTGCACTGTTACAGCCAATAGAAGATGACACATCCGAAGAATCCACAGGTCCCGCAATACGTAGGCTTGTAATTTTCTATTTTTTCAAAACCAAAAAACTCCCTCTTCCTTCATTTTCCTCACTGTTCCTTGCTTTTCTTCCAAGTGTGGATAAATCAATCATAGTACCCTTCTATGATCAAAATTGTGTCCCATGATTTTGACACGAACTGAGGTTAACGTAACCTGACCTGCTTTTCACTGGCCTCGTACTTTCTATTTTGCTTTGGGGCACAGCTGGGGGTGTTTCTTCATTAATAGCTTCTTATTTTAAAGCAGCACTAAATCCACTCACATGTTATTTTGCTCCCGTTCAGAAATGTTAGATCATTACCTTAAATGGAAAAAAACGGCTTCCCTTATAAATTAACTCTAGAAATAAATATAATGAGAACACAATAATGTTTAAAATTCCAACTAAATACTGTGGTCTGCTGAAGGCTCTAAACCCCAAGACGATTTTTTCCCCCTAATTAAAAAGGGAATGTCAGCAAGTACAAGAGAGATGTTACAAATCTATCAACAACAAGTGGAGACTTTCTTCTATTTGTAACCAGTGGATTAAAAGAAAATGAAATATGCAAAGATTTCTCACTGTGGGATTTAATGTTATTTAATGGTGGATCTGTGTGCCACTAACAGTTATCTTGTGCAGGGTACCTGCCCTCACTTTGGGAACCTGAATTGAGTAGGTAGGACATCTGTGGGGTTAGGAATAAGGGAAAGCTAACCAGAACTCTGCTCAATGGCAGGCCAAAGGCAGAGCTTGGATCTTCCTCTATACTCCCATTGCTCATGGCGTTCCACTAAGACTCTTTTTTTTTTTGGGGGGGGGTGGTACTGGGGATTGAACTCAGGGCCTTGTGCATGTGAGGCAAGCACTCTACCAACTGAGCTATATCCCCAGCCCCTTCCCCTAAGACCTTTTTATGAGCAGAGACTATTACAGAACTAATTCAGTCAAAACTCAGATTCACTACCAACTAATAGACACACTACTGAAACTGCAAAGCAACTTGACCCTGGATAGCCACACAACAAGAACAGCTGATACTGCACAGCTTTCTATTATGCTCCAGACATTTGAGTGTTTCACACATGCTAACATTTTATCCTCTCACAAACCCATGAGATACATGCAATTATTACCATCACTTTACAGATAGAAACACGAGGCTGAAGAACTATCAAGATAACTAGGACTTCAAATAAAGAATAAAGAAACTAGGATTCAAAATAAAGAAATAAAGATAACTAGGACTTCAAATAAAGAATAAAGAAACTAGGATTCAAACACCATCTGTCTGGCTGTAGAGCAGGTAATTAACCAGTACTCAGACCAAGCTCAGGAACAGGACACCCTAAGTCCTTTCCAAAGGCCCACAATGGAAGCCCCCCGGACTGGCTACATGATTTTCAGAGAGCACTGCAAAATGAAGATTTGTGCTCTTTGCTAAAAGAAAATTAAGAATTCAAGATGATAATGACAGAGCAGGAGACAAATTGTGGGCTCTTTGCAATGTAGGGCTCTGTGTAATGGCACAGGTCACATGCCCAGGAAGCCAGTCCTGCAGCCAGGTGAGACACAGTCATTATTAATGCCCAGATGCTCTGGACATTCCAGTCAAACTTGTGCAGTGTAACTGACTCTAGAGCCAGAGAAAGCTGCAGTTGGCTAAGGAAGACAGTTGTAAAGGATGGGGAAAATAGGTTGTAGAGTCTCTGGGACGGGTACCAAGTGTTTCTTACAGATGTTCAGATTCTGGGGTCTTCCAGTGTCAAACACCACTTGATTTTCAGGCAGACCATAATCAAGGCTCTTCAGCCCTTTCTACACTTGAGGCTGGGAGAGTTTGGCCCCCACATGTACAGTATTGTGACAGGTGGGAGGGAGGCCATCTCCAGTGGCATTTTGGGACCATTTTCCTCAACATGTGGGGCACCAGGTGCCTAGGGTGCATTGGCGAGGAAGAAAGTGACTTCCTGACATCTTTTGTTGTCTGATGATGAGAACTGACCGAGGAAAGACCTTCCAGCTGTGTCCTACAGCTTTGAGGTTGCCTAGGCACTGCGAGGTGGTTAACAGTGAGGAGGCTGTTTCTGAAGAGCAGGGCTGGCAGCCTCAACAAAGGAAATCCAGCTGAAATTTTGTCAATTTTGTTGATCTTTTCTAAGAAGCATCTTTTGGTTTTCTAGTTCGTATTTCATTAATGTTCACTCTAATCTTTACTATTTTCTTCCTTGATTGGATATTTTTCCACAATTTCTTAAATACAAAAGGCCAAGCTTTTGACTTTTATTTTCGCTTTTGATTAGTCAAAAGCAAGATTCGTCATGGCCTATTGCCCCCAAAAGGTAGTGCTGTGGGGTCACAGAGAGTTCTGGGGAAAAGATAATTTGTTAATATATCAAATGTTATTCTGTTACATACCAATTACTTATTTTTCACTCCTAGACTCAAATATGTTTCAGGAGACAAATTTGGAGTTATTTCCCTGAAATAACCTTGAATAAAATCTGAGGTATAGAATATATTAATTTTCTCACTCAAATCTGAGCCCCCAGTAATTACTTAGTAGGTAGCCTCCTTTGGAATTCCTAGAGGAAGACCATTGTCTAAAAATCACATTCCTCAGGATAGAAGTCTAGGAGAGGCCTAGACATTTTGATGTATCTTTTGAACTCAAAGGTCATCCTTTCTCTGAGAACTGACTCCTGTCTAGGATGGATAACCCCAATTATACTGTAGGAACTTGTCCTTAGCCCTAGCTGATTGGACCAGCAGGGGACACTTGAATCAAACTTGACCAGTTATATTTCTCTCTTGTAAACTTGAAATTGTGACTAAGAGACAACCAGTCCTTCTCTGCAGGTAGTTGGAATTCTTATATGAACTTGAGAGCTGAGGGTAGTTATAGTTCCCCATGAGAATGTAGAAACAGGGAAGGCTGGTATGTAAAGAAAGAGAAACATGTTACAGGTCTCCTGAGAGAAACAGAAAGAAGATGGTACCTGGTTCCCTGATGGCTTTCTATTTCCCTGGTCTAGTCCCAAATTGAAACCTAGTGGTAGTTCCAACATTGGATTCCTTAAGATAAGTCCTTATGATAAATTCGCCTTTGCTTCCTCAAATTATCATCAACAAAAATATAATATAACTTTCTGAGCATTTAGTAAGTGCCCTGTAGGTAGGGTTCTAATCACTTTACCTAAATTATTTTATGTAATCCTCCCAATAATTCCAAGTAGTACTTCATTTTACATGGTAAGAAATGGAAGGACAGGGAAATTAAGTAAATTGCCCATGATTATGCAGCTAGCACTGAATGAAATCAGGATTCATGCCAGGGCCATCGGATTTGGGAGCCTGGGCTCTCGCTACTCTCAATGACTGCTCAAATTGGCATCAAGTACTTGTGACCAAAATGTCTTATCTAATGAAAATCTCTTCAATCTGAACCCACTCTGCCTAATTAAAATTATCTGCCATTGTCTCCAAGATGCTGAAGATTGTGGTCACTTAAAACATGCTATGGTCAATGTCTCCTTCAAGATTTTCCTCTCCCCCGCCCTCCTTAAACTCAAGTAGTTCAGGGTCCACTTCACAGTTCTGTGTCCTCCAGGAAACCTGGCCCCCTGATATCATTTCAGTCAGTACCTATTGGTGCCTTGCACTAGTGGTCAATAGCTTATTGCATCCATGTCAAGCTTTCTCGATGAGATAATAAGGGCCTTAGAAGTAGGGACTAAGTTTTCTCTTTTTCATAGCATAACTCATCGGAAAGATGCAAGAAGAGCCACTTGAACTGAATTAAAGAGAGTAATCTTCGGGTTGGGGTTATGGCGCAGTGGTAGTGTGCTCGCCTGTCCACCTACAACTAAAAAATAAATATTTTTTAAAAAGAGAGTAATCTTTTTTAAAGTATTTTTAGTTGTAGATGGACACAATACTTTGTTTATTTTTATGTGGTGCTGAGGATTGAACCCAGTGCCTCACACATGCTAGGCGAGCGCTCCACCACTGAGTTACAACCCCACTCCGTAGAGAAAGTAATCTTAATCTTGGAGAAAAAGACAGGGAAAAGAGTTCAGGCACAAGACAGTCTTATCTTTAAGGGAGCAGTTGATGTCTTTTCTAAGTTTCTAGAATGGTCTTCATTAATTTGTCTTTAAAATTTCACCTGCCAGTGTTACATTTCAACATTTGTAAGTCTCTGTGGGAAGAAGTAATGGTTGCAAATAAAAGATATCCTATTCAAACATAAATTTTCCTTGATTGCTGAATTTTTACTGGGCCCTGGACCTCCTTTGCTGAGTGGTCCCAAGCTCAATACTTTGAAAGTGATATATATACTCTTCTCCCCAGTCTCAAACATACCCTGACCTCAATCTCAGGCACAGCTCAGACCCTGTGATGACCATTAAAGCCCACCCTCCACCCTAGAAAAGGCTTTATTCCCCTTTGAGGGAATAAGAACACCCCAGTGCCCAAGGACCTGAAATGAAGTGCTCCTGTGAAGGACCTGAAGTCTTCTCTGACCCTCAATTTTCATCCCTCAGCTATGAAACCATAACTGCTTGCTTTATGTGTCCATCTAGTGTCCTGACAACAGCCCAGACTCAATCTATTCAAAACCAAATCAAGATTTTCCCCTAAGTTGTTCCTCTTCTTATATAATAGCCACATCATCACCCAATCACCTAGGCTTGAAGCCTGAGTCATCTCAGACTCAGAACATCACTTTGTTAAAAATAACAAAGTCATTTTCGTCTTTCCCCCCAGATACCTGATTTACTTTCAGAAACTGTCTCTCAATTTCTTCAAATGTACCTGAGATTTGTCTTTTCCTCTCTGTTCCCTCTGTAAGGCTCTGGATTTTGGCTCCAATCTCTGCACTGGTCTCTTTTTCTTCAGTTTCCCCCCACTCTGGTCCTTTGTGTTTACTTGCCATAGTTTTCACTGAATCTCCCTAATGTCCTTAGAATAAGGACATCCTTGATTCTGACCTGGACTCCAGGAACTTCTGTGGCCAGATCTTTTATCATTTTTCTTGATTTCTTTCTTACTCTTTCCCAAAAGAAAAATTTTAATCGCAGCAGAGTTGATCCACTATGATTCTTACCGTGTTCTTTAAATAAAACTTGTAGACTAGTCATTGACCCACAGAGTGTGGAAAAGGAAGCCGCAGCCCAGAAAGATTAAGGGAATTGCCCCGAGTCAAACAGCCACCAGAGAAGAGCACAGCCAGCCTTCCATTTATATTACAC
This sequence comes from Geosciurus inauris, assembly GCA_004024805.1. Lineage (NCBI taxonomy): Eukaryota > Metazoa > Chordata > Mammalia > Rodentia > Sciuridae > Geosciurus > Geosciurus inauris. The sequence goes on from PVHX01003207.1 coordinate 68,199, forward strand.
TGCACTTCTAGTTGCTTTTAGGTAACTCTGATCCCTTTTGACATGTGAATGTGACCCTTAATCACTTTTTGAAGATCAACAAGGGCCAGTGTTTATCTGGAAGTAAATAATTCATTTACTCTTGTGCTGCTACCTTGAAACTCTGATTCTCTAACATCTATTCAGGCCTAAGCCAGTAGACAGATTATTATTTGGGACATAACTGGAAAGTGGAGAGGTAGAAAGACATCTAGGTAAATGTCCAGGGAAGGGCAGCCCAATAGGTGGAGTCCCCACTCTCCAGTGCTGAGGTCAGACTGCCTCAGTTAAAATGCTCTTTCTCTCTGGTCATCATCAGCCTTTCCAACTTTAAAATTCCTGGTGTTTACTCATCCCTCCTGGGAACTAATATTCTGTCTCCCCAGTCCTGAGATCATTCCCTTTGATTCTAGCCAAGGTTCAATCCAGAAATGTCTCTTAGCCATATTTCTTAACTGGAGAGTACAGAGAAATAGATAAAACTGGAGACAAACAATCACAAAACCTTAATATTTAGTCACTCATTTGGCAACCCTTCACTGTGTGCCTATTACGTGCCATGCACTGTTCCAATGAAAACCATCTTAGTAATAACTGTAATTCATTGGAGGCTTACTGTGTGCAAGGTGTAGTTTTAAATGCTTTTATAGACAGACAAAGCCATAGATACAGATTCATTGCATTTTTATAGCCTCATATAACAGGTTTACTTTTTCTCATTGCTGTTTTGTTGCTGTCGTTCTGTTTGGTTTTGATTTTGGTGTCTTATATATGAGCAAGTGTAGGTACAGAGCAGTTCAAATAACTAGAAAATGAAATGAAGCCAAGCAGCAGAGCTGAAAGTTGAACCCATGTAGTCTGACTACAGAGCTTTGTATTCGCAACCCTGTTTCCCTATCGATAGAACATCCTAACCTGATGCTTACTCATATCACTCCATGGCCTTTAAGAAAAAAAACCAAAACTTTCATTTAACAGATGTTGCTTATAATGGCAAAGTGTCTGGCCACATGCTAGGTGCTAAGAATGTAAATATAAATAACACAAGGACTTTTGCCTTTGGAAGTTCACACATGAGTAGAAAAATAGTAACAAGAGCTATATGTGCCAGTGTTAGTTATTTACAATGTACCTTAACATACACCAGCCTAGACTACATGGTATGTGAATTAACTTTAGCAGCCACCGTAGGGGTATTTGATCAATTCTCCAAATCAGGATCAGGGGCAGTCACCTGACATTTCATCAGAAGCTCACAGTCCAGAGACAGAATCATCAGCTCAATTATTTTCATGTCCCCATATAAACATCTCAACCCTCAGAATATCTTAGATTCCAAGCCTAGGATTTCCTGGAATTCTGTCTTAACTGGTTTCCTGTTGTTGGTATTATTTTATGTATGTGAATGTGCATGCACTTACTGATATAAATATATGCTTTTAGATACTTACTTTCCTCTTTTTATTATGGAAAATTTCAAATATATATATAATTTATATATATATAACTTTATATATATATATAAATTAGAAAGATAGCATAATGAATTCCTATGTATCATCAACTTCAACAATGATTAACTTTCATGGATATTTTGTTTTGTCTCCCAGTTTATTTTAATATGTAGCTGGGGTTGAGGTCACTGATCTAAATGAATAATTACAGAGAGATGCCTGCGAACATAGAAGTATGTGTTGGTGACAGAGAAATCAGGAAGGAGGGCAATGAATGCTGACCACAGAGAGAAAAGAAGTGAATTCCATGGCTTCTTCCTAGCTCCTAGGGTCTCTAGGGCCGATGGCACCTCTGATCTCTGGGATCCCAACCAGAGATGCTTCTCTTGTGGGGCCAGAAGACCCAGGCTGGGAGCTAGAATCATAAGCCTGCACACACATGAAAATTGGAGGTCTTCTCAAATATTAAAGTGGATTTACTAGGTTAGATAAAGTAAAGTGAGAGTTGTAAAAAAATTTAAATTTTTTAAAGTTATAGATGGACATAATATCTTTATTTTGTTTATTTTTATGTGGTGCTGAGGATCAAACCCAGTGCTTCACACTTGCTAGGCAAGCTCTCTTCCACTGAACCACAACTCCAGCCCTAAAAAATATTTTTGTGTTGAAGGAAAGACAGTTGTTAGTTTAGATGGTATGGTGGGGGGAATGAGAGGGAAAATAGAAGATTTTAGTGAATAAAGAGAAATCAGGTTGCAGGAAACTAAATTCAGAGAAAAGAAAAGAAACCAAAGAAGATAGTAATTTTCTTCTCACTTGAGGGAGATACGAAGACCAAGTTGTCCACAGGCAGGAGATGGCAGGCAGCGGTGGGCATCAGTCCTGAGCAACTGGGCAGGGTCTCAAGAAACCATTCAGAAAAACCTCCTTCCATAGTGACTGAGAGTCCAAGAGAAAGGGTCCCAGCTTGACTAGGGGAGCAAGGCAAAAGAAAACTGGAAAGTGGAACTAGGGGTCTCTGAAAGTGTTAACCTTACCATCGTTAAAGAGTATGTGAATCATTCCACTAATCATTAGGCTGCTGAGTTGAACAGACATCTAACAATTACCAACTAGATGCCACCCATGACACCCTGTGATGTGCTGGGACCACAGCAACACAGCCTCCCAGCACACGGGTGCCTAGGGAGAGATCCTGAGGAAGGGAGTCCCTGAGGCTCACAGAGTTGCAGGGAATCAGTGAATGCTGACAGGGGTGGAGTGGAGGGTGGAGGAAAGCGTGGGAAGGGAGGGATGTTTATATTAACTTTGAGGGATGAAGAGGATTTCAGGACAGAGGGCAAAGGGCAGTTCCAGGCCCTTGAACAAAGTTTCAGTTTATAGGCTAGGTGAATTTTATTTATGTACTGAGTGTGTCCTGGGCTCACCCAACGAAGAGGAGTGATCCTGTGACAGTTGTCAACAATGTGCTGTGTAAGAGAGAACACTTTTGGGAAGGATCATGTCAGTGAAGCAAACCAAAAGTGAAAGAAAGTCTCAAGATCCCCAGGTAAATTTCTGAGTGGGAGACATGTCAGCTTTTTAATTCAGTGACAATTGGAAGTGAGACTGCTGACAGCATTTCTCCCACTTCAGTCCTTAAGGTTTGTGTGGGAGTCTGCAGGAACCCAGGATGTCGAGGATATAGAGGAAGGTGCAGAACCACCAGAGGGCTCCGCTTCCCTCCCCAGGCACTTCTTCTCCCCAGGGTATCTCACAGGTTTTTGCCTCTTTGTTCCCATTGCCAGCACTCCGTTCTGGGCCTAGGCACTCAGGGGCCCACTGACCACTTCCCTTGCCTCAGTGTTCTCTTGGCTCTGTTCTCCCTACTCAAGCCCCTCAACATGAATATTTCCCACACGGCCACACTCTGCCAGATACCCATAAGCACTGCATTAAGTGCACCAATTGCCTGCTTACTCCCTACTGCCTTTGATTGGAGCCCAGATGCCGCAGCTGGCCACTCAGAAACCATCCATCCCACAGGTCACAGTCGGTGTCTCCAAGAACACTTCCTGATCTCAACAGGAACAACACCTTCTGCTGAGCTGTCACTCAGGTAGTGGTTCAGCCACTCCTGCCATGCTTACCTTAACCAACTGGCAGGGCTCACTGTTGCATGTGTCAGGGAGCCAGCTTCATCCGGAGCTATTTATGAGCCCATGGATGGATGGCCAGTTACACAAGAGGCTAAGGAGCCTTCTGAGAAAAATTAATCCTCAGGGGAGTCAGGCCCTGGGAGCTTGACTTAATAAGGCCTTGGTAGGGAGCATAGTGGAGGGGGGGTCTATAATTTGTTCATCTCCTTTTCTAGATTTTGAAATCATAAGGGCAGGGACCGGGGATGATTCACCTAGTGAAGTATGTATTCTCCAGCGTAGTGTTTGGCAGCAGGGGACATTCAGTAAATACTCACGAGATAAAAGGAATACTTACTGTCCTTTCCTTGGAGCACATCTGATGGTTTGTCAGACTTTATTACTGAAAATATTAAGTTTAAATCCACAGATTTTCTTTTCAGATTTGTGAACCTTTCCTATAGTTATTATAAGTGGTCCAAAAATCCATATCATGTCAAGCATTTCTGTAGACTAACTAAAATGCTTTGCACCTATATGCGATGTTATTTTTCAACTATATAAAGATCCTATTGCAATTAATTTTTAGAACTCACAAATTTATCTAAAAACTTTTTTGAAATCCAAATGATTTTTGCCTTCCACATGCCATTAGGTGGAAGGGCTACTTCTACTATATAAGGTCTGATCCTTAAAAAGAAAAAGAAAAGGAAAAATAAAAAACAGTCTAATCCTGTGGAATTGCTGCTGTTTACTATAGGTACCTAAGGACACCTGCCTTGGGAATCCTCCAGGTGGGAGAAGGGCACCACACCCAGGGTAAGGCCCAATTTACATTGAACAGTGTGCTCTGTTGTCTGTTACTGCTTCATTTGCTCTCCAGAGTTGACAGGAGAGCTGTTGAATATCTAAAGACTGACAGAGGCCTTCTACTATGAAATGTGCATGGAAGAAACAGAATAAACACACAAAATAATTTTAGGAAAAAAATGAAGAAAGAACACAGGAGTCATAGAGACACTTGAGTTCTACAAAGCACAGAACTGGAATCCTAAAAGGAGGGGAAAGAGAGAATAAGGCTCTGACGTCTAAGCAGGGCAGCAGGACAGAGTGTGATGGTGAGGTGATGTGGGCATCTTAGCTGGACTGGGGATGTTTGAACCGAGAACGGAATGAGAAGAAGCCAGCCAAGAGGAGGTATGAACAAAAAGCCTTCCAGACAAAGAACAACTACAATTGCCCTATTATGTAATGGTGATGGATATTCCTGAGGAACAGCAAAAAGACTGGTGCAGCTGGGACATGATGAGTGAGAATGATCAGTATGAGCTTTGGCTAGAGGGACAGGCAGGCAGGGCCTTGTGCTCATATGCGGCTAGAAGAGAAGAACTCTTCAAACTTTCCACTGATTTCCCCCCCATTTTCAACCTCTTTAATAAATAAAGCACTAAGCTGATTATTAAGTGGGTCCATGTGACTAATTCTAGTCAATAGACTGCAGGCAGAAATGACTCTGCCACTTCCAGGCTGAAATAGAGAAAAGCCAGCACAAGGATGTCAAGCTGTTTCTTCCTTGAGGTGACAGAGCCTGATGGTCAAGTTAGCTGAATCAGAGTTGCAACATGAAGCACAGTTACCCTTATTAGTCACAGAGACTCTTAGTAGACTTTGGGAAAGAGAGAAATAAACCTTTATACTCTTAAGGAAGCCAATGCTGACTAATATCACACGGTAAGTTTGGATTTTATTCCAATAGGAAATCATTTGTGCTTTTGAGGTAGAGATGATGAACTCTTACACATGTTCATTTATTTTCTTTACAGTGAACACATTTAGAATCCTACCACTTTGCTCTGTGTGTGTAGAAGAAATTATGGGGAGAAGGGACAGGAGAGATCAGACCAGTTATATGTCATTTGCATGTACTCTAGTTATGAAGTAATGGTGGCTTGAAATTAGTGGTGGCAGTGGAGAGAGTGAGTTGAATTCAGTATATATTTTTGAGATAGAACTGACGGGACTGATGAAAAGATTCCAAGGTTTTGGGTATAAGCAACTGAGAGAATAAGACAGGGTGAATAGAAGGTTAGGCCAGTGGGGTGGGACTCAAAAAGTATGTTTTGATTTAAAGATCTTTTCCAGAGAGTTGAGGAGAGAGAAAAAGAGAAGTGTGAGTGTTGGAGGTGGGGAGGGGAGTTCCCAACTCATCTTACAAAACCAGCATAACCGTGACACCCAAACCTAATCATACCACAAAATACAAAGATGCAAAAATCCTAAATAAAATATTTTCACACCGAGTACAGAAATACATAAAAGGAAATATATCATAATAAAGATGAATTTATTTCAGTAATAAGTTGGATTTGTTCCAGGAACACGAGGGATTTTTAACATTTGCTTATCTATTAATGTAACTCACAACATCAACAGAATGAAGAAGGTAATCTCAATAAATGCAAAAAATAATCAGATAGAATTCAATACTCATTCATGATTTAAAAGTTAGAAAATTCAGAACAAAGGAAACTTCTTTACTTTGATAAACGTATTATTAAAAACCTGATAGTATACATTGTATTAATGGTAAAATATTGAAAACATTTTCCTTGTGATCAAGTATAAGACAAAGTTGTCTTCTGTCACTCTTTCTTATTCTTCCCTGTACTGAAGGTCCTACCCAGCACAAAAAGATATCAAAAAAAGAAGAAAGAGGGGACGAGGAGGAGAGGAAGGAAGAGAAGGAAAGTATAGGTCAGGAATGAAGAAATAAAACTATAATTATTTATAGTTGAGATAATTATATCTATGGAAAAATCCTAAAAACTATATGGATTAATGCTTAGAACTAATAGTGAATTTATCAAGATTACTGGATAAAAGTTAAAGATACGAAAATCAATTGTATTTATATATAGCAGTAATAAATGATTATAAAGTATGATACATTTATAATCACATCAGTTTTATCAAACTCCTAGAAATAAATCTAAAAAAACCCTGCAATGACATCTACATAGAAAAAATATTGAACAGAAAGAATATTAAAATAAATGAAATGCTAAACTATGTTCATAGATTGAAAAATCAACATAAAGGTTTCAATTCTTTACCAACTTGATCGATAATCAAAATGTAGTTCTAATAAAAATTTCAACAAGGATTTTTTCAAAATTGGCAAGCTGATTCTAAAATTTATACAGAAATGCAAAGGAAAAGACCACAGATAATTAAGAGTTGGAGATGACTGATGTTCAAAGATAAGAAAATATAAAGCTAAGATAACTGCAACAAGGTGTATTGTCAAAAGACAGAGAAATAGACCAATGAAACAGAATAGATGATCCAGAAAGAGACCTACAGATATAAGGGCATTTGATTTATGACAAAGGGGATACTCAAAACTAATGGGAATAGGATAATAGTCTAGATAATAATGCTTAGTCAAGGGGATATCCATATGGAAAATAATGAATTTATTTTCTATTTTTTATTTTTTTGGTACTGGGGGTTGAACTCAGGGGTACTCTGACCACTGAGCCACATCCCCAGCCCTATTTTGTGTTTTATGTAGAGACAGGGTCTCATTGAGTTGCTTAGCACTTCGCCATTGTTGAGGCTGGCGTTGAACTCGATTCTCCTGTCTCAGCCCCAGGGGTGTGCCACAGCGCCCAGCTGGAAAATAATGAATTTTGACCTTTACTTCTGAACAACAAAAAACCAAATCCAGGTTGATTGTAGACTTCACTGTGAAATGTAGAACAATGAAACATCTAAAGGATAACATAGAAGAATATCTTCAGGGGAAGACAAGTTCCTTTGACACAACACAGAAAGCACTAACCAGAGGAAAAGACTGAAAAATTACTACAATGAAATTTTAAAAACTTATATTTATCAAAAGACATCATTTAGAAAGACAGACATTATTACCCTGTATACTCATATGGCTACGCTACCCATGTGACTCTGCACCATGTACAGCCAGAGAAATGAGAAGTTGTGCTCCATTTGTGTGCAATGTGTCAAAATGCATTCTACTGTCATGTATAACTAATTAGAAAAAAATTTTAAGAAGATATTATTTAGAGGGGGAAAAAGAGCCACAAGATAGGAGAATACATTTGAACAACAACAACAATAAAGGACTTTCAACCTGATTGTTCAAAGAATTTATTTAGGACAATATGAAAAAGCATATAAATTGAGATATGGACAAGAACCTAGAATAGAGATGTCACAATAGAAGATATCCATGTGGCCAAGAAAAGAAAAGAAAAGGTCTTCAACTTCATTGTTCATCAGGGAAATGAAAATTGGAAAAATAATGTTATACTGCTACATATGTCCAAATGGCTAAAATGGGTGTGAGGAGGGCAGGGACAAGTGACAACAACAACCTGGGAAGGACAAGAAGCAACTGGAACTCCTATACCCTGTTAGAGGGAATGTAAATTGGTACAATCACTTAGGGAAACTTCTTAGCAGTATTTATTATAGTTGAACACGCACATACTTAAGAAATTCCACTTTGTGGTATATACTCAAGAAATACATACGTATATATACCATATACCGAGCATTTGTACAAGGCTGTCCATGGCAGCGCTACTTTGTGACAACCCCGAGCTACATAAGTTGTGCTATCTTCACACACAGAGTATATACAGCAATAAAAATGAACCAATTATTAAGACAGAAAGAGAAAGAGAAAGAGAGGACTAAGTTACCCCAGCTGGTCCATTCCTCAACTGTTTGAGTTTTCCTAGTTGAGGTCCCAGGCAGGTAGGTGAAGAGGACTTTGAGATGATTGCCATCCCAGCTATGACCTGACTGCAACAGCAGGAGAAGCCCTGAGTGAGAACGACCTAGGCAAAACCAGGCAAGTCCCACATTCATGAGCAAAACTACTGTTCCTGTTTCAAGTTATCATTTTAGGATCAAGTATTATACAGAATAGATAACCAGAATATATATATATATATATTTAGGGAAAAAAAGAAACAGAATATAGTAAATTTATAAATCCACTTTTAAATGTTTAAGGAAGCCTAATTCACTAAGTTTGTAAAAATCCTTTTTAAAAACTATTATCTAAGACTAGACTCATAGATAGAACAAGAGATTTGTAAGCTGAGTTTAAAAGTCTAAGGGAAAACTAGGTTCTTCAATTTCTACTTCCATAAATTGAAACTTAGTTGAAAAATAAGAAATAACCACCAGTGAAAACTTCTTGATTAGTTCCCTCAATTGATCCTTCTGGGTAATTCAAAGAAACAACATAGGAAAAGAGCTGAGTGATTTATTGAGTGCTTACTAGGTGCCATGTCATGACATAGGTGCTTCACCTAAATCAATTCATTCGATCCTCACAACAACCCTGTGAGGTGGGTTTTATAATCCCACTTTAGAGATGAGGCTCAGAAGTTGTTACTTGCCAAGACTCTGCAGCTAGTAAAGGATAGAGTATGGGCCTCGTGGCTGTGCATACCTTCCTTATAGTGTCTCAAGGCACCCAGGCCCTCTGTGTAGCTGCAGGGCTGGCACCTTGTGTCCACTCCCGCTTTGCCCCAGAGCTTTCCAGTGGGTGATAGGAGGGGCGTGCATGCATGTGACCATCCTGTGAATGTGGAAGAGAGCTGTGCTGGCCACAGAGAAAAGGGCAGCCTGGTGATCCTTAAAGTTCAGGAGTGTGGCTTGGAGCCAAAGGGGCCTGACCCCTGGACTTAACTTGAGAGGAGCTTTGGAGAGGAGTTCTAGAGGCTGTAGAAAGAAAAAGAGGAAGGATTTCAGCACTATGGCTCTAGATAGTGCCTAAAGTCATGGCTCTCTTCATTGTTTTTTTTCCCTCTACCAATTCCCATTTTTAACTGTACTCAATGCCTGACATGGTAGGCGCAGTTGTTCATTTGAATCCTTTCATTCTAGAATATTGGTGTCAATTTTGAAGTTATCTAATCTAATCCTCTTGTTCTAATACCAAGAGATCTGCTGTGATATCTCCAGTGAATAATCATCCTATCTAACCCTGCTGAATGAGTTAAAAACCAAAACCTATATTGAAATATGGTCAACTTTGTGGGACTCCTATTTTATTTTGACAGAGAAGAACAAGGCCCTTAACACAGAAGTGGAAGAATAACCCAGAGCTGCAGGGTCAGAGGGCCTCAGGCTGCAGGCAAGAACTGCTGCTCTATGACCTGACTGATAAGGGAACCGCTGGTGGCATAGGCAGCACTGCTAGAGATCCCAGCCCTGTCATACCACTTTCAAAAGCAAGGTTTCTGCCCCAGAAGTCTTTCCAGTGTTTCTCATAAAAGTGCTGTTGACTCACACTGATAGCTACAAAGCACCTTACAGTCATTTCTGAGGGAGAAAGCCGAAACCCAAACGTGACAGATTTGTCTCCTCCAGAACAAATACAAGAGAACAGCCAGAGGCCCTGCCCTCCCTTGCTTGGCTGTTCAGAAGCTGGAGAGCTAGTCTGGGTTCTCTTTAGGCCTCCACCTTTCAGTTACTCAGGGGATTCTTCCAGCTGACGCTTTTCCTGGAAAGACAAACTGGAGAAAGTAAGAAGGAGAATCATGGATCTTTGACAGAGAGAAAGAATAAGAGAGGGCTAAACAATTGTATATATCACAGAATTTTAAACTATACTATACATTTAATAAGCACTTTACAACTTAGAAGAAACTTTATCTCACTGATTCTCACAGCAACCTGGTAAGGTAGACAGAGCAGATGAGGAACCTCCTTCTGACGGTGCTTAACAGCAGGACTAGAGTCAGATCTTAGAATCACAGAAGTGACCTTAATAGTGATAATCTAAGGCATCCTTTTCCCAGAGCCTGAATCATCTTACAAAGTCTCCAGATTTCTTCTGGTCCCTGCTTGAACTCTCCTAATGATGAGTAACTCGCTAACACACAAAAAATTCATTATTAATATTAAGACAAAATCTTTCTCCTTAGGACTTTTAGACTTTAATTCAAATTTCTTCCCACAATAAAACACCAAATTCTAATTGCTATTCTTTCTAAATTTTGAAGATATTATACTTTCCCTTTTCTTGTAGATTAAATATCTTTAACACTTTGAACTGTTGCTCATGTGCTTAGAATAGTGCCTGAAATACATGCTAGATTATAAATGTTGAGCTGTTTCTTTAGCCTTGGTACTATGTATTGGTCCTGGGCTCCTTCCTTGAACTACAATTAGCCTCTATATTGTAATCTGTTTATAATTTGCTTATGTAAATAATAGAAAGAAAATGATACACAGTTTTTTAAAAATATCTTTTTCTTTGTGGTACTAGGGATTGAATTCAGAGCCTTGTGCATGCTAGGCAAACACTCTGCCATTGAGCTCTATTACAAGTCTTTTTGATTTTTTATTTTGAGATAGAGTCTCACTAAATTCCTGAGACTGGCTTTGAACTTGTGATTCTCCTGCCTTAGCTTCCCAAGTTACTAGGATTACTGGTGTGCACCATTGCACCCAGCTTACAATATGTAGTCCTTATCATCCAACCCAGAGTTCTCAGAACAACATGGAAACAATTAAAATTGGCCAAATTCAAGACAGCCTCCAATTTAATCTGTGATGATGGATTCATTATCGAACTCAACTGACCACCTCAGAGATTCATCTCAACATGGCCCCTCATTCATTGAACATTTCCATAAGACATTGAATGGAACACTTTAGAGACTGCCCACAGAATGCAGTTGAAAAATCCTAGTGAAGCCAGGGATAACTCAGAATCTGGCAGGAGGTTCCTGCAGGAAAATATGATCCTGCAGCACTTTTCCTGTTAAGAGAAGCAGCACCATTTTCAGTTCAATTTTGGGCACCACAGACTAAAAAAAATGTCCTCTCTAAAGAACTCCAATGGAAGTTCTGACTATTTTTAGTTGTTCTTAAATTGAATTGGTGTGAGAGACAAGCCCTGGTGTTACCGTGAGTCGGCTGTGTCATTCCTAACAATACAGAATTCAGCCTCTTATGTAAGTGCTATGCTGGAATTGAAGAGCAATGAGCTTAAAATTTTGGTAATTAAAGGGCCAGAAAATAGATGGTGAATTATAACCTGCAAATTGTGACCACTCAAAAGGGAATATGCTTGTTCATTAAAGTACTAACCCTATAAGGAGTTTGATGGCAAATAAATTAAACCAAACATCCAAAAACACAATTTCAGAAAAAGATCTCAAGTTAAACTATCCCATTATCACAGACTAAGCTGAAAGTCATCTGAGATTTGGCCAATTTGATCATGTTTTCAAGTTCTTCTGAAAACTCTCTGGTTTAAAAAGTAAACAATGTATTTTTTCCCTTTCTTTTTACTACTGAAACAAACATAAACCACCTACTCTCCTTATGTTGCAAATACCAGTACTTGGAAAGTGAGTTTCATTAGCAGTTTTCTCATCTGAAGTTTTAGAAATGAAACTTTCTAAATTGGGAAAGAGGTATTTCATGATAGTATTAAGGGTAGAGGGTGTGGATATTGAATAGTGACCTCCTTTCATATGGAATGTATGCACTGCAGTCACATGGCAGGTGATAATTTTTTACAGGTACAGATAGAGGGAACTTCCAGCCAAGAAGGAAACCCTACCCAGGGATAGCAGACCCAAGTGACCAGAGAAATGATAGTGAAATACAGCAGAGTTCTTGCTGAGAGACATGCAGACGTCCTGAGGCTTATGTTCATTGCTCAGTGGACAGACTGATTCTCTCTCTTTACTTCCTTGGAAAAGCTCATCCTTCGTCTTTTCACATCAGTTCAAGAAGGCTCTTAGGGACAGCTGGTTCAACCATTCAGTGAAGAAAGCAAAGTTCGGTGAGATTGTATGATTTGCAAAAAATCACACATTGCTTAGCAGAGCCAGACATAGAAGCCAGGACTGAGTTCCCAGTTCTGGTCTCTTTCTCATTTACCATGCTGCCTCCCCCTTATGTTGGGAAAACACTCCTAAAGTTGGTAATTTACACACCTTTACTTTAGTGGTTTTCTTTAGTCAGAGAAAAGGGTATTGATTTTGGAAGAGTTTGAATTTAAAATTAGTAAAATGGAAGCACAGGGTGGTTTGGGAAGAAAAACAAGGCCAGAAAGTGGGCAAAAGGAAATGAAGGTAACAGGAAAGCTATACATATGAACAATAACAAGGGAAATGACAGAGGACAAAAGGAGAGGGAGAAATTGAACTGAGGAGAAGAAAACAAACAGTTTGTTTAAGAGCAACAAACTCTGTAATTCCCGTGGCTCGGGAAGCTGAGGCAGGAGGATCAAAAGTTTCAAGCCAGCCTTAGCAACTAAGCAAGGTCCTGAGCAACTTAGCAAGACCCTGTCTCAAAATAAAAAATAAAAAAGGACTGGGAATGTGGCTCCATGGTTAAATACCCCTAGGTTCAATCCCTGGTACTAAAAATAAATAAATAAATAAAAAGGAGAGAACTGAACAGAAGTCAGAAATCAAAGAGAGGCAAGAAGGAATAAAATAAATAGAGCCATGAAAAGAAAATAGGGAAGAACAACATGAGAAAACAGGATAAGAGAGTGTGCAGGTGGGTGGGCATGTTGGATAGAGGGATGAACCCATAGGGCAAACTGGCAGGAATGGCTGAGAGTGAAATGAGGAGGGAGGTGAACTCCAACACCAGAGGTGGGAAAGGCCTGTGGGAAGTCAACAAAGTGACCGTGGGGCTTAGACAGATCCTCTGACTTACCCCAGAATCCACTCAACTATGGTTTTGAGGACACTAGTACTTGCAGATGATAAAGTCCCTATGAGACCATGTATCTCTCCCTTACCATCCCCGTCTGTTGCTTCTTTCATCATTCATATAACTTTGTTTTCCAAATCTGCAAACGTTCACTTGTTCACTTGTGCACCCTGGAGGCCTTCTGCATCGGGCTGTTTCCACAAGAAGTTTGTCGGTGCTTCCCAAAGAATGGGGTATTCTTAGCACCCCCTTCACTTAGAAGTGCCTTACAAATTGAGGATGGTGGGATTTTCCTTAGGAAAAGCCAGATCTCCACCATGGTTCTGTAGAGTCCCAGAGGAAAATGTCACAGTATTGTGAGAACAGCCAGGGGGAACATGAAAGCAGTTTCCCAGAACTAGTGAGTCTTTCTTGTACACTCTCCTGTGAGGGAAATCTTGACTTCCCAGATTCATGCCCAGCCCACCTCTCATGTGTGTGGGTTGCCGGGGAAAGCCACACTGTCCTAAACCTGTCATAGTAACTTTAATCAGAGCAGCACTCAGTCCTTGCTCAAATGATCAACATGTCCTCCGTTTAGGAGGAATGCAAGATGGGGACATATTCCTCTCAGAACTACAAGCCTCTTTCAAATATGTGATTTTACCAGAGACTCCTGCCTAGTCTAGGCTAAGTAACAACAGCTTTCCAGCCCTGACTCCATGCCAGGAAGACAATCAATAGGAAGTACAACCATGCCAGCAATGTTTTCCTTTAAAATACATGCCACAAATAAATCTCCTTTGGCCCCAACACCACCTTACAGGAGAATTCAGCAACCTACCTGCCTGCTCAAAATGTCAACCAGCCCCTTTTCCAAGATGCAATCATAGTTTATAATGAATGAGTTTTAAAAATCCCTTCATGCCTTACATGCACCCAGAGTGAGTTGCTGTCTGCAATGTTGGGTTAATGCCACTTTCTGTGAGTCCTCTGAGAGATGACACTTCATAAAATGGTATTTTTTGTCCTTATAAGCTGGGTTAAGGCCAGCTGCTGGCAGGGATAGATGACAGTCACCTTCTGTGTACTTACATGGGGTCCTGAGCCGGTGACAGTGCCCATGTTAGTTCCGCCCTCACCTCATGTACTCCCCATCACTCCTATAATCCATAAACGATTCTGATCCTGACACCTCCTCAAAATCCTCCAGCACCAGACTGGTGGAGTCCTCACCCAGGATGCTGCTGTCAGGCCTGGACATCCTGGCCCGGGAAAGAGGTGCGGGAAGGTTGGTAGCAGCTGGAGGGGGAGAACAAGGAGGCATGTGCTGGACAGAGGTGGGCATGGCCTGAACAGGGGACAGGGCTGGCTCGCAGACTTCCTCATCATCCTTCTCGGACTCTGGCCCTCCATCTGGGGTAGAGGAACCCAGGACATGGTAGAGGCTGGGGAGGCGGATGTCAAAGCGCAGCCCAAATTTAGCAAAGAGCTTATCGTTGAGCGTGTAGAGCTTCTCTGAGATGTCATAGCCCAGCAGGGCCGAAAAGAGGCGGGAGATGTACCTCTCCTTGGTCAGAAGAAGGTGAAGGCTTTTCCGGGGCCAGGAAATGTAGCTACATTCAGTTTCAGCAGTCAGAGTGACCTGAAGGGGTTCAATAGAAGAAAGGGAAGGTTTAAACCAGAAAAGGTATTCATGCTAAGCACAGAGAAGCATATGGCTACTTGATCAATGGCTGTACTTTCATTGCATTACCCCTTAGTGGCCTTGAATGGAGGAGGGCTAGGATTTTGAATGACTTGTACTTGTGTGCACTGAGATGGGGAGTGTCTTGCACCAGGAGCCCTGGGGTCAGCCATTCACTCACTCACCCATCACCTTCTGGATTCTCAGTCTGCATATCCTATTTCTTTGGCTCTCATAGTCTATGGTTCCATGATTGATACCAGTAATGGCTGCAAAAGGTTCTGAGATAAGAGAGAGAGAGAGAGAGAGAGAGAAGGGGGGGGGGGCTTTCTAGTGCTTGAAGAGAGAGAAAAGTGTTGATGATTATTTGTTTTAAGGACAGTGTAGGGGTACAAAGGGTTGGGGAAATGTTCAGCTGAAGAAAAAGCTTTGGATAAGGTATGCCAGGTTGTATCGGATGGACAAAACACTGGCCTGGGATTCAGGTCCATGAAATCCCTCTTACCTTGGCCACTATAAGTAACCAAAAGAATCTGATGTCTAAAGTCAGAAAGGGAGCACAGGGGAAGACAAACTCTTGAGAACAGAAAGTTAAAGATTCCCCTTTATTTCTTCCCCCTCCTCCCTTAATTGTTAGCACTGCAGGCAGGGCCCTAAATTACATCATCAAGGCTGAAAGCTGGCTTCAACTTTCAGCTTTACCTCTTCACCAGCTATCATGGTTTGGTTCTTTAATACCATTCCCCAAAAGCTCATGTGTTAGACAATGTAGGAATATTCAGAGGTGAAATGATTCGATTAGGAGAGCTGTAATAATCTACTGGATGTATTAATAGTTTGAATGGACTACAGGGAGGTAAGTGTAGGCAGGTGGGGCATGGCTGGAGGAAGTAGATCACTGGGGGGATGGCCTTGGGGATTATATCTTGTCTTGTCCCTGGATCCTTGTGCTTACATATTCATATTCTCTCTCCCCTCTCTCTCTCTCTCTCTCTCTCCTTCCTAGCTGCCATGAACTAAGCAGCTTTAATTCACCACGCCCTTTTGCCATGATGTTCTGCCTTAATCCAGGCCCAAAGCAATGGAGTTGGCAGATCATGGACTGAGCCTCTCATATAGCCAAAATAAACGTTTCCGCTTCAAAGGTGTTCTTGTCAGGTATTTTGGTCACAGCCACGAAATACACCAGCTATGTGACATCAGATAAATTGCTATCTCTGAACATGCTGTCTCATGAGAAAGAATTCTGAAAATAGCACTCATAATCTGTTTATTATTCACAGTTGAGCGAGGAGTTGTCACAATCTGCCATAGCCATACCTTACAGGTGCTTACAAAAGAAATCAGAGTATTGAACATGAAGCATGTACAGCTAAGGAGGAGCTCATTTGGATGAAAACAATGTGCTTAAAGTGAAAAAAAAAAAAAAAAAGAGTCTGGGCATTCCCACGAATATGCTGTCATTTTTCCATCTTAAAAAAATTAAAAATTGAAAATCCCCCTTCTTCACCTACTTCCCTGGCTAGCTGCCACTTCATTAATTTGTTCTTCCTTTAAGAAAAACTCCATGAGAAAAAACAATTATCTATCCTTACTGTCTCCAGTTCCTCTCTTCCCACTCTCTAGTCCAGCAGTCCACAATTGCTGTTCCTATTAAGGTCACTGATGGCCTCTACGGTGTCCAGTGGTCAGTTCGGATGCAAATTGGTGCCTCCTCTTTGACACACGTCCTTCACTTGGTTCCCAGGATGCCATACACTCCTGGGGCAGTTTCCTGATTTCTCCTTTTCAGGTTCCTTCACTGTCTCCTCTTTTTTCTCCAACTTCTTAATACTAGCAGCTCCCTATGTGAATTCCTTCTCTGTCCACACTCATTCATTTGGTGATCTTATTCAATCCAATGGCTTTAAGTATCACCTTTATACAACTGACTTCCAAATTTGTCTTATACCTAGACCTCATTCCTGAATTTCAGATGCAAACATACAACTGTTTATGCAGAATCTCATTTAACTGTCCATAAGCAGTGCAAATCTAAGGTATCTCAAAGTGAACCTCCTATCCCCTCCAAGCCAGCTTTATCTGTAGCTCCCTTAACTCAGCTGATAGCAGATCCATTATTCCATTTACTTGGGTCAAAAGCCTCAGAGTTTTCCCTGACCCTCTCTTGCGCTCACATCTTCTGTCCAACTTATTCAGAAACCCTTTTAGCTCTATCCAGAAAATATACATGTTGGCCCTTACATGATCTGGCTCCCAATTGCCTCTCTCACTTCTCCTCTCTGTTCCAGGTGCTCTGGACTCCTTTCCATACCTTGAATGCACTAGCCCCATCTTAGGACCTTTGCACTGGCTCTTTCTTGTGTCTGGTATGCTCTTCCCCAGACACCCACAGAACTCACATTGTCACCTCTCTCAGGTCTTCCCTCAAATTTCACCTGCTTAACAAGGACTTCTGTGACCACTCTATTTTAAACTGCCACCATCTCTCCCTTACCCTACTCTAACATGTTACATAATTTACTTACTCATTATGTCTGTGGCTTATTTTTGTCTCTCTCACTAGAATGTAGATTGCCCAAGGACAGGACCTTCATCTCTTATGTTTACTAATGTATTACAGACACCTTTAACAGTGTCTGGTTAAATTATAAGTGCTCAGTAAATATCACTGAAGTGAATGAATGATTCGAGTGAAAACTATGAATCTTATATGTTGCAAAACAATCTAATGTCACTTTTTCATGTTCTGTATAAAATCCTTTCCCAAAGCTGCTTTGGAAATCTGCTTTTTTGATTGGTTCTCACATATATATGGGCATGTATATGATACAGTTTTGACAAGTATCTAGCGTTTTCTTTAATACTCACCTCAGAAGCTGGTTAAAGGGATTGAATAAGATAACAATGTAAACAGGACTTAGGTCCAGTAAAACAGGATGCAAATTGGAGGAATACTGATGATTTCTGTGTGATGCCTCCTGTGCTATGTTATATCTAAAATTATCATGGTATGTATTTATGGGAAACAATGTGATGTTTTGATATATGTATATATTGTAGAATAATCAAATCAACCTAATTAGCATACCCATTGCTTCAAATACTTATCATTTCTTTGTGGTGAGAACATTTAAAGTCCTCTCTTTTGGTTGTTTTTAAATATATATTAACTATCGTCAGCATACTATGCAACAGAACACCAGATTTTTTTCCTCTTATCTAACTGAAAGTTAGCATCTGTTGATCAATGTCTCCCCTTTTTCTATCCACTCCGCTTCCCAGGCCTCTGGTAACAACCATTCTACTCTTTACCTCTTGCGAGTTTGACTTTTTTAGATTCCACATACAAGTGAGATCATACAGTGTTTATTTGTCTCTCTGTGTTGTTCTTAATGACTAATGAGAGGGTCACAGCAGCGAACAGTCGATAGTTCTGATGAAACTGAATTACTGAGAGGTGTGTTGGACTGCTGATTGATTTGTGTTAAACACAAGGTGAATTATGATTTAGTCAGTCACTTTGAACTGCTCTCTCAGTCAACAAAGGCTAAGTAATTGCAAAAGGCAAGGACAGAGTGAACTATAACTTGGGACAACATTTGACATTTGCAAAGAGGAAATGGGACTTTACACAGCCAATAGCAGATGTGTGTATCTCACTGCTCCCAAACGAGGCACACACTAAAAATATAAACTGGAGGAATATGACCCTACTTACATTCCAGGCCAAGAGGCCATCTGGGGTTACAGCCCTTCCTTTCAAGCATAACTTAGGGGAGGGCACCTGGCTTCCCACCACCTGTCCCCCAGGGTCAGTGTCAGAGTCCTGCTGTCTCAGACTCCTGGGCATTCTTCCGGCCTAAGGGAGTTCCCAAAGGAGATTGCTGGGCTAGCTAGGGAGGGTGGGGATGTGTTTAGGGGTAGGGGTGGGAATATGATTGGAGGGGGTCTATGGTTGGTGGCCCTGGCAGTGGGATCAAGACTATTTCTCAAGCTCCATCATCACAGAGACAAGTGTCAGGGTGGGGCTGGAAGCCAGCCAAGCCAAATAGCACTGCTTGGCATGTGTCTGTTCTGGGGTTGGCTCATATGCTTGCTTACAGGACTCCCTAATGGAAGTGGTAGGAGACACACAGAACCCAGTACCCGCAAACTATCTGGATAAAGAATCACTAGGGGTGACGAGTATGTGTGTTTAAATTCCACTCTTCTGGTGGTCCTTCCATTTTTAAAAAAGAACATAAATAGTAGATTCAGGTAACTTGGCTTTGCCTCTTTTAGCTGAATTTCATGATGTTTTGGTACCTTAGTTTCCTCATCTGTTAAATGGGGTAATAATAATATCTAACCTCAAGAGTTGTAAGAGTCAGTGAGGTAATATAATATGCAGTGCCTGCACATATTAGCCTTTCAATAAGCGAGAACTACAAAGTAACCATGGTCTGGAGGATTAGCAGAGAAGAGAGTAGAAGCTGAGCAGCCAGGTTCCCCACTTACATTCATATGCAAGTGAATGTCCCCTAGAGTCCTCTGAGACACCAACAGCCCACTGGCCAGCCAGTTCATCAAACCTTTATTGAACACATACTATGTTTTAGGCACTATTCTTTGGAGTCTGGAGATAGAGGAAGAAGCCCAGGTTTGACTTCAAAGAGTTCACTATGTGAAAGACAGACAGGAACCCAGTTGGTTAGAAGAGAGCAACTGTGCACCAATCAGCATCCATGAAAGGAAGAAAACAGGTGGGCAGGTGGGAATGGTGCACTGTGGGCTATAAGTCCAAGAGGCTGATCTGGGCAGGCTCACAGAGGAAGTGTTATGGTTTCGTTATGAAATGCCCTCCAAAGTCTTATCTATTGAGGACTTGGTCCCCAATGCAGCAAATTTCAGAGGAGGGCTTTTGTGAGGTGATTGGATCAGGAGAACTCTGATATTATCAATGGATTAGTCCCCTGAAAAAGTCATGATTTCAGTGCATTACTGGGAGATGATGGAAATTGTAGACCGAGAGACCTAGCTGAAGGGAATGGATCCTTGGGTGATGCCTTTGGGGATTGTATCTTCTCCACCCCTCCACCCACTTCCCATATATCATAAGCAGACCAGCTTTCCTCTGTCACAACCCTCCACCATGATTTCTGCCTTACTGAGGCCCAAAATAATGGAGCCAGTTGACCATGGTCTGAGACCATGAAACAAAATACATCTTTACTTCCGTTGTTTTTCTCAGATATTTGTTACAGTGACAAAATGCTGACTAGCACAGGAAGTGAGGTGTCAGGGCCTCTCATCTAGAAGGGGAAATGCATTTTAGATAGAAGGGACAGGAAATACCAAGGCAAGGAGTTGCCCAACCATGTGGTGTGTTGAGAGAAGCAGCTGCAGTTCAGCATGTCTAGTGTGAGCAAAATGTATGAGGAAAAGGGGGCTGGATTGTGGCCGGAGGGCACCAAAAGTTTTAAGTTAGCCTCTAAGGAGTGTGAGTTTTTATTTTGTGGGCACTAGAGTCTTCTGGAAGAGTTTTAGGCAAAGAAGTGATATAGCCACCTTTCAGGGACCAGTGTCTCCCAACCTGTCCCCAAGCCAGATGCTTAGGTGCTGTTTCCACTGAGGAGGAGGTGGTGATGCTCTCACCCTAGCAACATACAGCAACATACTGGCAGTGGTCCAAGGGCATATTTGAGAGGAGAGAGATGGAGATGCGGACATTGTTGCCAGGCTGCAGCAGAGCAGGTGAGGCAGTGTTGCCGTGGGGCTCCCTATTACCTGGAAGACTCCCTCCTCAGAGGGCTGCAGAGATTCCCACTCTGGAGAGTCCATGAACTGGTATGGAAAGATGTAGTGCAGAAACTGCCCATCCTGGCTCACGCGAACCCTGGCAAAGGGAGAGAAGAGAGTGCGTGGGAAAGGAAAATGTCTGCTGAAACCCCCTCTGCTGATGTCATGTGTTGCCAGTTAACACAAATCCCCCAGCAGAAACACCTTGCCCAAAGCATGGTAAAACCCAAAGCAGGAGTGGCCTGATTGCTGCATAGAGGCTGTTTAGAAAGGGAGCTCAGGTAGACTTCCTGAGCCCTCCTTTTCTTCTTCCTTCTGCTTATCCATGGTTCTCATTCCAGGCTTCAGAATCAAAACCCCAGGGGAGCTTTGAAAAACACCTAGACCTAGACTCTATTCCAGAGCAATCAACAAGAATCTTTGTAGGTGGGATCTGGAAATTATTAGTTTAAAAATCTCCCAGTATGATATTGACCAAATTATATTTTTCTATTGGGTACTTGTATGAAACATGTAACAGCAAATATGTTATGTATAATTATAATGCACCAATAAAAAATATGAAAAAAAAATCTTCCCTATGATTCTATTGTGCAGCTAGGACAGAAACTACAGTTCTAGAGCTCTGTTGTCCACTAGCCACATGTGACTATTTAAGTTTACATTTACTAAAATTAATAAAATTAGGGCTGAGGATATAGCTCAGTGATAGCTATATCCTCAGTGAGGATATAGCTCCAATTGGCCATAGGGAAGAGAAATCTAAAATCAAACAAAAGGCCCAAGAGAACATGTTCTTGTTTCTATTCCTAGCAGAGGCTCAGGTGCATACCTTTCCTTATTTGGTGAGAAATCCTTGTATTTCTTAAAAGACCTTTTCCCCTTCAGCTAGCTGGAGTTGGTTTCTATGGTTACAACCAGGAATTCTAGTTAAAGTTTTAATGTTATGAATGTTCTTATTCTACTCTACCAACAGGTTAAACGACTGCTTTTGACTTGCCCATGAGCACAGGCTTAGCTTCACAACTCAGGATTAGAAACACCACTAATGCTGCTTTCTATTCTTGTATCCTGTGGCCAGCACCTAGTCTCACGCAGAGAATGGGTACTGAATTCTGGGAGGATTTGTTAGAATCAATGGCATGATTTTGACTATGCTTGGGGAGAGTGAGCATATTTCAGATGTGATGTGGCATATGGAAAAAGATTAACTCTCTTCTAAGTGAGTTATACTAGGTGAGAAGATGTCTCTGTTAGGCAAAAGAGTATCTGATACAATACTGGTCATTTTCTTGTTGGAATATTAGATGGTTTGTACAAAAAAAAAAAAGGATCTCCAAGACACACATGTCCATTTGGAGGGAGCTATTCTTCCATTATATCTGCGTCTTTGCTGGTTAAACAAATATTCATGGAATACCTCCTGGAGGTCAGGGGATGCCAAGATGTATAATCTGGCCCTTGCCTTTGAGAGTTGCACAATTTAGTGGAAGTCACAGGCACATAAATAACTGGTTGCAAGTCAATGTGATAAGCACTATTGTGGAATAGGAGCACCGAGGAGGGAGAGAGATTGGTTTTTTGGGGGTGGAAGCTTTCTCAAAGAAGATGACATTTCTTTCTCATATGTGGAAGCTAGAGAGAAAGTAAAAGGGGGGCTGATAAAAAAGGAATCTCACAAAAATAGAAAGGCAACCAACAGAGGAAGGGGATTGAGAGGGAAGGAGGAGGAGAGGGCATGGGAAGCACTGGGGAATGAAGTCCACCAAATTATGCTGTGTCCATGTATAAAATATGCTACATGCTTATATATCATTGTAATGCACTAACTTTTAGAAGGGAGACCAGTAGATTAGAGCAAGGGAATCAGGAGGAAGGAAGAGGGCAAGGACGAGAATAGTACCGGAGCAGGAATTGATCAGATTGTAATGCGCATGTATGAATGGCATAATGAATCCCACTATTGTATATAATTACAATGCATCAATTTAAGAAAGAGAATTCTACTGAGGTCCAACTCCTTGTAATCTAGCTGACCAATTTATTCAACAACAAGCCTGGATATGTAAATTTGGGAGGCACTGGCCTTCAGGTATCATTTGAAGTTATGGGACCAGCCACATTCCCAAATGGGTTAAAGAGGGAGCTGATGGGAGGGTAGATTTGGGTCTGACTTTGGTGCTACTTCACCTCTGAGAGGTTCTAAGAGGCAGAGAGGGCAGCAAGGTAGGGGGAAGCCAGTTACGGTTAAGTACTCTGGCACACATTGACTATTGGCTGCTTTGATAGCCAGTTAAACTCAACTCAAGCCTCCTTCCTCCTCTTCCTCTTCTTCTTGCTTTGTTTTTGTTTGAATAATATTTTGTGTATATGTACACAAATTAGCAGTTAATAAGCTATTGCCTCTTACCTGACCATCTAAAAGGAGGAAGACTGAGGGAATGTAGGTCTCAAACCAAGCTAATGATGGAGTCAGCCCATAACTTCCAAAAGGCAGAAACACATTCCTACAAGACCAAGTAATATACAGAGAGAGACTCCCTGGAAAAGCCTCCCTGAGTAATGAAAGGAAATGAGAAAAAGTGCCATGTTCTCCTACCTCAGGGTCTTCACATATGCTGTCCCCAGCTGAACCTCTTTTCCTCCAGTCTCAGCTTAAACACCCCCTATTACAGGAAGGGGGCCTTATCTGATCTCCCCAGAAAAATGAGGTCCATCAGTTACGGTTACATCCTCTCATTGCACTCTGCTGTTCTTCATGGAAATGCTATAGCTATGGTTAAGCACTCTGGCACACATTGACTATTGGCTGCTTTGATAGACTGTAAACTCCATGAATACAAGGGCAATATTTTTCACATTTATCACTAGAGGCCTAGTCCCTAGTACTCTTTATAAGTATCTGTGGAAAGGAGAAAGGAAGGGTAGAAGGAAGGAACAAAAGCAGGAAGGAAAGAAAGAAGAAAGGAACAATGAATGAACTGGTAAACTCATTTGTGTTCCACAGAAGGTGATCAAAATCTCAAAAAAAAAAAAAAAAAAATCTTCTCTAAGAAAGTGAGATACCAGGAGAGAACACAGCTGCTGTGGCATACAGCAGATCATCTCTCATCTCCTCAGGTTCTCCAGGAAAGTCACCAAAGAGTGACAACCTCTCAGAGTGTGAGTAATACTTAATGAGTCTGGCAAGCCTCAATGGAGCCATTTAAACAGGTATATACTATGTCTTTTATTGTTTATCTGTTCTTACTCTTTGATCTCCTGGATGACACGTTGGTCATTTCCATCTAAGTGAATAGCTTAGTTAGTTAACCTGTTCAAGGGTCTAAACATGTGGGAGTTTGTACTTTGAATTTTATATGAGAGAAACTCTCCAACAGTAAGCACAGCTTAACAGGGTGATAGGTTGTGAGGAAACCTATCATCTATCACTAAACCTAAAACCTATCACTTTGTTCTCTGAATCTTGAAACAGACTGACTGCTCTTAATAAAATAATACAAAAAAGTCTTCTGAGATTTGAGCAAAGGGCTCCATGTCTGCATGTAAGACAGGGAAGTCTATACAAGAGGACCCCACTATCTGGTGCAGAGTTCTTGTCTGCAACCTTTGAGGTGTTTGGTACCACATTGTAACCAGCCCAGGGTACAGTGATTCTTCCTTAAAACTAGAGCACAATCATAGACAAGAAGCTTCATCCCCTTGTCCAGCTTAGCCAGGTTGGGAGAGGATGACATTGAAAGATAATAAAACAACAGGAACAACAACAACAACATTCTCAATCCAAGCTGTGAAAAGAAAAAAAATTAAAATTGTCTGATTTCTAATTTAGGCTGTTGATGTTAAGTATTCTAGGAAAATCTACACAGAAGACAAGCCCTTCTCTCCCCTTCACATGGACATGGTTTTATATAAGTTCATAGGAAATCTATCATACATAAGATACCTGAACCATTCCATAACAGTAATGTGCTTCCAGTAAGAGCACCCTACGGTGGGGGTAGGCGAACTTCTACTGGTCTCAATTTCCTCCATTGAACAGAGGAGCCACAAAAAGAGCAAATAACATCACAGATCTCATGAATGACTAGGCTGCCTGAATTATTTTTATTTTAAGCATGAAACTATAGGTAGTAAACATTTTAGCAGTAGTCATGATGTGTATTTGTTTATTTAAAAAACTACATTTGCTTATACTTCCAATTCACTCATAAATAAAGTAAACTGTCACAAAATCTCTCCCCTTATAATTCTTTCAACCCAGGACCTCGGAGACCAAAACAAAACGAAAAGAAACAAAACCTATATACATAACACCTTGGGTTCTGTAAATTAATACATAAGGTTTTTTATTATTGTAATAGTTGTCATGCTATCATCAAGATGTTTTTCCCCACTGTGTTGTTGAGAGTCTTACTTGCTTTCTTTCTTTTTTAAAAATTTTGTTTCTTTCTTTCTTAGATTCAGAGCCTTCTGATTATCTATCCCCTTAACTTTTCTACCACATTCTTGGTCTTGAGCAAGCTGGTATGAGGAGTGGACAAGTACCACTAGTGCAATATTTCAAGAAATCCACACTTGCCTACGAAGTGTGAAGCACAGAGTCCAATGGTATTTTCTCATTAGATATTGATTAGAGAAAAAAATTTTTTAAGATATCAATGGCCAAGTTTCACATGCAGGTTGATTGGGCACATGCCAATCCTGACTGAGATCATTGCTTCCAATGTCCGATTGTCAGTCTTCTTCAAAGAAGCAGATGTCTCCATGGGCATCTGTGGGCATCACTAATCTTTTGTCACCTTAGAGTGCTCAGATTTACAGTACTTGACTTCTTGGTCTGCAAGAATCTCAATAGAACAACAGCGTATTAAAGAGTGCACAAAGGATATTCCTGCTCCTTACCTGGCTCTACACAGACTAGTTAGAATTGGTACAGAATACCCCAGACACAAGTGGGGCTGTTCCCTTAATGCACTGACAGAGAACAGAGGTTATTGGAAAGCCCCTCCATTTCTGGCATTGTTCCCTGTATCTAGTTAGTGTTTAGCAAAGGTCAAATGTATACAGAAGGAAAAAATTAATCTTTCTTGACAACCAAGAAAAGGCCTCATGATCTAGTTTCCTCTTGGAACATGTTTTAAAAAAGGAAGCAAACTCACTCCTAGAAAAATCTATTTTGGTTTATTTGACTTGCCACATCCTTCCCACAATGAAAGGGAACATGAAATGGAAAGGGACATTAGGGAAATGAGAAGTGTGGGCTGGGGAAAGAAGGTCTGGGCAATGACAATGACGGAATAGCTTACCGGCCAGAGAGCAACAGGGACAGGCGGTTGATGGGTGTCTCACCCTCTATGGCATAGGTCTGCTCTGTGGCCAGAGTCAAGACCTGCTCTTGGCAGCAGCGAACAATCTCCTTGTAGGTCTGCAGGGGCACCTGCAGGGGCAGGCACAGCGTCTTGTAGAGGAGGTTGAACTCCTCAGGTAGGGTGTCCATACGCAGGCGGTACACCAGGTGTGCCAGCTGGATCAGGCAGGCCACTGCCAGTAGGAAGTTCCAAAGGACAATGTCCAGCCCACAGGCATCAAGCCAGCCCCACAGTACACAACACAGGTAAGCAGTGCCCAGGAAGCCAAAAAGGTAAAAGCATCCATACACCCCACTGCCTCCCATGAATCCCAGGAGCAGGAAGCAGTTGGCCAGGTGATAGAGAGCCCCTTCCAGATCCTGTTTCCAGCTAGTGCACACAGGCCCCCGCCAGAGGAGCTGTCCCACCGTGCTGCTATTGGTGCTCATCTTTGGGGTGTCACAAAGCCTTGCTGGACTTCCTTGTTCCACACAGGAAACTTGGGAAATGAATTAATCTGTCCTCCCAGGTATCTTTTCACCTCCAGCTTCTCACCACCTACTCTACTTTTGCTGGGAGGAATGCTTCCGGTGGTGCTGGGAATGAATGCCAGAACATAGTACACTTCATGGAGAATTTTAGAACTTTCTTTTCTCTTTCTCTCTCTCCTTCAGCAAGGCTCTGGCCCTTCCTGTAGAGCTCTGGCAAGCTTCCTTGGCTTCAGGTTTCTCAGGCGGTCTTCATATTTGGTACTTAGCCCAAAACCTGAGTTGTCCCGAGAGAAAGGACCACGAGACTGAAAACTTCAGCAGCGAGGGATGAAGTGGCCACATCCTGCTCTCTGCTGTTCCCAAGCAGAATGAGGAGAGCCTAGCATGGGAGGCACACTTGTGTTCCATTTGGAATGCGTTGTCTCTTGGCACCGGAAGAAAGGGTGACCCCAGAGGGATACCATGTTTGGAATTGGAATCTAAGAGGTACTGGCAGTGAGAAAAAACAGGCCAGGCATTCAGGGGGGCTGGCAGAGCACTTAGCATAACTCTCAAAGGACAAGATAAGAGCCGGGCAAGATAGGCAGGCAAGGAGGGACAAAGGAAAAGTGAGCATGGAATTTACCTCAAAGCCACAGGCAGAATGGTGTCTCTAGCTCCCTGTGGAGAGGGTCAGAAGGCTCTCCTGAGGTGGAGGACACATCAAAGGAGGAAAGCATGGGAGTCTTATCTGAAAAAGTCCTAGCAGTGAAAGCTGGAAAACCCCTTGAAAGTTTTTATGAAATCACGCTCAGATATCATTAGATGTTTGACCTGCATTCAACAAAAATAGCTCTGCAAAGCAACTTTTTCAATTCTAAGTTGACTCTCTCTTGTCTGTATCTGGATCTAGTACTAGTTAAGAAATAGTAATACATTGCTCAGATCATCATTCCACTCACCCCATATATTTTCAAATTATAACTATATACCTATTTGTCTATTTACTGGCCAGAAACCAGCAGGAACAGGCAGTTAACAGGTATTTACCAATTAAGCATCCAGACCTACATTAGACATTTTATATATTTATTATTCAGTCACCAAAACAACCCTCCTTCTAGATCTGAAAGAAACTGAGGCTCAGAGAGGTAATACATACCCCCAGGGAGTTAAGAGGCAGAGCTAGGATTTGAACCTGAGACTAGCAGACTGAATACTCTGTCCCAAGTGGTTTGCACAGTAAGTGGACGTGCAGGAGTAGATCCATGTCTCCCAACTCACACTCTCTGTAAGTCTGATGGCTTCTGAAAATTTCTGGGTGAATTGGGAGATCTCCTATGGGCTTCCAAGAAATAAATCTGGAATATGCAAACATTAAACTAAGAAATGTTACTGTCTTCCAAATGACTCTTGATTCTTTGTCCTGGCTACTGGGTTGATAGTACCATTTCTTAAAGCCCCTGAGGTACATGTGGTGGTGCTCAATAACCTCCCATAACCAAGTGCTCAGTCTATAGAGACTTTTACTATATTGCTATAATCTAACTAACATTAAGGAGAAATGTCAAATATGCTGAGTAGAAGTTTTCAGCTCAACAAATATTTATTGAGTGACTACTACGAGCCAAGTTTCACTCTATTAAGGGAAAGAGGCCTCAAAAAACAATGGCAATTCAGTGTGTGGAGTACAGAGACTGCCTGTGTTAAGTTTAAAGAACAGTGGCAGCTTAGAAGGAAGGGTGGCATTGGAGAGGGAAGACTTAAGAGCCAGTGTTTGATTTGAGGTGCAGGGGTTAAAGTAGGCAGAGAGAAAATAGCATTGTTAGTGGTGTGGAAATGTATGGCATGTTGAAGGAAGCCAGTTCTGAATTTAATTAAAATCAACTGACCAGTAAATGTCAATCACATTTCCTTCTTTCTGAAATTAAGAGGGATCAAAAAATCAGTGGTGGGGCTGTTATTGTAGCTCAGTGGTAGAGCACTTGCCTAGCATGTGTGAGGCACTGGGTTCGATCCTCAGCAACACATAAAATAAATAAATAAAATAAACGAATTGTGTCCATCTACAACTAAAAAACAAACAAACAAACAAGACAATTACAAAAAAATCAGTGGTAATGGAAAAGGCCTGGAGTGCTTGAAAAAGAAATGCCCCCAATGTTCCCCCCTTGTGGCAATGACTTGGACTCATGATGCCATTTGAGCAGTGGAGTTTAGGGATTTCCATTTGCTACTTTTATGTCACTTGTCTGC
>PVHX01003207.1:97140-148065 GCA_004024805.1 Geosciurus inauris
GGTACTGGGGATTGAACTCAGGGGCACTCGACCACTGAGCCACATCCCCAGCCCTATTTTGTGTTTTATGTAGAGACAGGGTCTCACTGAGTTGCTTAGCGCCTCGCTGTTGCTGAGGCTGGCTTTGAACTCGCGATTCTCCTGTCTCAGCCTCCCTAAGTGCTGGGATTACAGGCTTGAGCCACCGCGCCCGGCTTAAGATACTTTTTTTTTTTTTAATGGAAGAAACAGTTTCCTTAGGCTAAGGAACTTGCCCAAGGTCACAGAGCTAGTATGTGAATAGGGATGAAAACCTAGGTCAGTGTGAGTCTAAATTAGATATTCTCTGTGCTAGACCATCCTACCAGGTGCTTTAGGAAGTTTTTATTATTATTGTCACAGAGGCTTTGAGTATGCTGCTGGGTGGCATGCACACCAGAGAATCATACACGCAGTGATAGTGACATTAATACCCATAGAATAGGACCTGTGATCAGACTACAATAATTTAAAGTTGTATCTTGTTTGTTTCTTTTTAGAACTAGCCTTTAGGGCTAGGTATAGTGGCACACACCTATAATCCCAGCTACTTGAGAGTCTGAAGCAGGAGAATTACAAGTTTGAGGCCAGCAACTTGGTCAGACCCTGTCTAAAATAAAAAAATAAAAAGTGTTGGCAACAAAGTTCAGTGATAGAGCACCCCTGGGTTCAATCCCCAGTGTCAAAAAGGTATATCCTTATTAAGAAATTCACAAACAAGCAAGCCGGAATATAGTGGAAAATATTTGGGGAAGAAGAAAAGAAATAAGTAAGTCACATCATTTGTTGAATTGGCTCAATTAGTAAGCATTTATTCAGGACAAACTGTGCTGGTAACAGGGGATATAAATATGAACAAGACAATTACCACCTTCAAGGAACTTTTTGATCCAGTAGGGGAGCCTGACACATAAAAAAGTAGACCCAAGGTTAAAAGGAAAAACACTAATGGAGGTGTGAAGAATTTGGGAAGCAAATACAGGGCAGGTGATATTTAAGCTGGTCTAAAAAGATGGTGGGTGTTCCCTAGCTAGGGGAGGGCATTCCAGAAGGGGGACAGAATGTGAAGTCCAGAAGTAAAACAAAAACAAAATGCATATTCTGTAACAGAGAATAGCTTGTCATAGTAGATCCAAAGGAGCAGCAAGCAAGACACAAGGCAGAAGAGGCAGGCTGGGGTCAGATTATGAAGTCAGCTGGCTACACAGTGCCTCACAAGTATGGTCTCCCCACTATTGGTTACTGGTCCATGCTGAGATAAGGACAGAAATTGAGGGTGTTTAGACATTCTGGTATTATTCTGGAAGAAACTTATACTTGTTAATTTAGTAACAAAAACTATGGGCTTGTGTTCATTTTCCTACTATGGGTCTGTGATAAAATGTTGGGGGGGAAACCCCTAGTTCTTCACCACATATAGTTTGAAAACCATTGGATTTGAGATTAATGGTTTCCTAACACAAATGCTAAAATAGAACAGAGGCATGATTTTAGGCTTTAGACATGTATTGCAAAGTTGATCTTAAGCAGACATATAGGTTATCTTCCCTTTTTCTTTAGTTTATGGAACTCTGACTTTACTTGGGCAATTTGGTAAGAAAAGTGGGCTTTTCTCCCAGTTGTCAGGACATACAAAAAGACTGATAGACACCAAGCACAATATCTCTTTACCCTGACGGTTTATGGGTGGGCATGTGACCAATGAGATGGAAGAAGGATACAGGGAGCTTCTGGGAAAAAGCATATACCTTTACAGGCAATAAAGAGGCCTTTGACTGTTCTTTCAGCTTGAATAGAGCTTTGTGACAATGTAATACTTGAAGTTACCATGGCCATGAGCTATGTCTAAGGATGAGAAGCGTAAAGAGAAGAAAAACAGAACAAGCCTAGGTTCTTAGAAGCATCACTGAGCCACTGTCACAAACCCAGAACTGTCAATCTCCAGACTTCACAACAGGAGTAAATTACATTCTGTATTGCTTATGTTGGTGTAGTTGGGCATTTTGGTACTTGGAAGCAAATCCATTCTGACTCAGATCCCCCTAAGCATCTCCATAAGGACTCTCTTCAGGGAACTGTTGTCTGAACATTTGCCGATTGTCTTATTCTATAAAAACTAAACATCAGACAATTCATCATGTTGTACCAATTTGCCCTTTAAAGTTTGAGTATACTATGAGAGGAATCACTACTATAAACTCAATTTGACTATTTAAAATGACCTGGTTGTTAGGTGGACAAGACAGTTTAGTGGAAAACTGGTTACCTACTCAAGATCCATTTACTTCCTCCTCTTAAGAGAATTTTAGTTTTGTCCAGGTAGCTAAGATCAGAGGAAGGTGGGATCTTGTTTAAACCAATTAGCATAAGATATGCTGCTGTCAACTGTGACTACATAAAAATATATGTAACCTGATATGGCTCAATCAGACTAAAAGAGGGGACTAAAGAGTCCATGTCTGGGGAATGGTTTTTGTGTCTTCTGCTGGACAAGAAAGCCTGTGCTCAGCTTCATCAGTCCTGGAAGGAAGAGCTCTAAGATGAAAATAACTTGGGACTTGGATGGCATCACTGAGCCTATGAATACCACTGCACCCAGAGGTTGCCCTAACCCTGGACTTTGAGTTATCTCAGAGTCTTCCTTGGTGAGAATTTTCTATTACTTGCTATGAAAAGCACCACAATTGACATAGATGGAACAACCACCTAAGTTTTAAATAGCTAAAGAAATATTGGGCAGTCACACTTGAACTCTTCTGAGGAAAGTATCTTGGAATATCCATCATAGCCCTGAATATTTAATTTTATATTTTTATGGTTTATATTTGCACATCAACAGACTATAAGTTCTTTGAGAGCAGCATGTCTTATAAATCTTTTTATGTTACTTGGCACATAGGTGGCATATACTGTGCCCTCAGTAAATGCTGAACCAAAGAATCCTATCTCCTGGAGGACAAGATGTATATCTGATTCATATATGAACATTCAGTACCCAGGGCCATTCTTGCATGTAATTGGTTTTCCCTAAATATGTACTGAATGTATAAGAAAGATATAAATATGTGGTACTTATATTGGAAGCCCGATATAGACTGTTATGAACTTTGAGCTTAGCTTTAGTGACCTAAATTCACATCCCATATTGCCAGTTATTTGACCAGGGTGAGTCCCTTAGCCTCTCTATGCACCTACACTCACCATAAAACGGGGATTATAGTTTCTCTATCAGCCTCACATCTGACCTGTGAAAGGCATAGTAATCCTAGGCTAGGTCTTGCCTTGGGACATGGCAAATTAAATAGTTTAAGGTTAATAAAGGGAACTATTAGAGACAAAGTGTGATTAAATCTATACTGAGTTTAGGAATTACGGTACATCACAGGAACATAGCAAAGAGGTGTGTTAGAATGTGGTTGTCACCTACTAGGAGGCCAAGTTCTTCATTACTTGGTAATGAAGATGTTACTGTGGTAACATCTTTTTAACATTATTACTGAAATGCTGCCCATCATCTCTGGGTAGACTTACACACTAGGGAAGGACTAGCAGTTTTGCGAGATGTATTTTCAACAATGGCAGAGGTCAAGAAGGTGCTTTAGTTTCTTTACAAATTGGTTAAGCCTAACAAACTTGCAAAGGCTAAAAAAAAACATCTGTTACTAAGAAATAAGGGGAATAGGCACCTTCAGATACTAAGGTACAGAAAGATACCTCCTTTCTGGACAACAACAAGGCAGTACTCGTCCAAAACCGTGAAAACACGTACAGCGTCTGGTCTATCCTTAGATTTTTACACTTATAATACTTTCCTATGCAGTCTTCCATTGCAGTGGTATTATGAAGTAGTCAAAAGGTGGGGTTGGTAAAAATATTGGGGAGTACTCAAAAGGCAGGTTGTTAAAGTGTATATGTGCAGGCACAGATGCATGAAAAGTTCACCAAAACACAGACGTAATGTAGACTGGCAGAATTTCAAGTGATTTTTCCTTTGTTTCCATAAAATCAATCAGAAAGCCAAAACACATAAAAGAACATCAGAATTTAGTGATTTGGTGTGTATCCTGTCCCAGACTGAGATATATACAATTCCTGGAGGCGCATCCAACATAGCAGGAACCCTATAAAATATTATGATAAACCACAGAATGCATTTATACAGATCTAATACAAATACCATTGTAGAACTATACTCACTGATGATAAAATTTGTTAAGGGAAAAAGGCGATATTATACTCTAATTAAAAATATGTAGCATAGGAAAAGGATCTCATTTTTTGTTTGAAAAATGTATTGAGGTAGCTGGCGCAGTGGTGCACGCCTGTAATTCCAGCACTTTGGGAGGCTGAGACAGGAGAATCAGGAGTTCAAAGCCAGCCTCAGCAACGGTGGGGCTTGCTAAGCAACTCAGTGAGACCCTGTCTCTACCTAAAACACAAAATAGGGCTAGAGATGTGGCTCAGTGGTCAAGTGCCCCTGAGTTCAATCCCTGGTACTACCATCAAAAAAGAAAAATGTACTGAGGGGCTGAGGTTGTGGCTCAGTGGTACAGGGCTTGCCTAGCATGTGTGAGCCACTCACTAGGTTAGACCCTCAGCACCACATAAAAAACAAACAAATAAAATAAAGATATGGTGTCCATCTATAACTAAAGACATTTTCAAAAAATGTATTAATGAAAAATTTAGAACAGCATAAATCAAAATGAACATTAGGTGATAAGGTATGAAATTGCTTTTTTTTGTAGTCCCAGGGCATATTAAAGTAGAATCTGGATACAATCTGCCAAGAATCTGTACTGGGTGGGAAGTTGACTCATACTTGACTCTCAAGTCTTAAGATTCTATTTTGTTTTTGCAACAAAGGATGTTTATATACCACATATGTAAAAATATTACTTAAAGTCAGGAAAACAAGCATGTCAGTGTGACCACCCTTCCTTCCCTTAAGTGCAGCCTTCCCACTGGCCTCCTTTTCAGATGATTCTTTCAGACTCCTAGATGCAGAGGGCAGGGGTCACTTCTTGGCAGCTTCTGCCTAGGCTGCCAAATCTGCCTCCTTCTGAGCAGCCAGAAATGTGGCTTGTTCCTTCTGAAAGACATTGTTCCACACAAAGGTGAATGCCCAGGGAACAAACAGGCAGAGCCAAGGATGGAGCTGACAACAAAGGATGGGGTACATTCTACAGGGTAAATGCATCATGCTAAGTTTTGACACAGGCAATCTCATATGTGCTTCAGTCACTAAGCCTGCCACCTCTTTTCCTGTCTGCCAGGCCCCCTTCTCAATCCCAGCAACTGCCTTGGCAACAATGGGTTTTCCAATCTTGATTTCAAAGGTCCTGTCAGGCTTCACAAAAATCTTTATAAGCAGAGGAATGCCTTCTTTGATGTCCTTCATCTTCTGGTTGAATTCTTTTTATGGTCGGGGAGGGTACCAGGGATTGAACTCAGGGGCACTTGACCACTGAGCCACATCCCCAGCCCATTTCATGTTTTGTTTAGAGACAGGGTCCCACTGAGTTGCTTAGCACCTCACCATTGCTGAGGGTGGCTTTGAACTTGCAATACGCCTGCCTCAGCCTTCCAAGCCACTGGGATTACGGGCGGGCACCACTGTGCCCAGCACTCCTTGAACTCTTTACAGAACTGGTTGATAGAAATGCCCCGCTGACCTGGGATGGGATGAGGTGAGTAGGGGCTGGGCATGGCCTGGTCTATGAACAAGAGGGCCCAGATTACTCCGCATTAGGCTTCCTCAAGGGCTTGAGTGGCCCAGCTCAACTTTGATAGGATGCAGGGCTTTCGGTCGGTCTTAGTTCACTTCAGGGCAGCACTAAGAGCCAAGATTTTATTCTTCATGTAGAAGAATTCTCTATAAACTATACAATGCTAAAAGTATTAGATCCAAATGAATATTCAAGTAAAAACATGAACATAGAATCAAATTAGAGAATGCCTATATAATACTAAGTGCTAGATACTGTGCCAAATGCTTTATTTGCATCATTTTCATCAGTACTCATTGTCTTTTAAGTTAGATATTACTTGTTTTCTTTTTTTCAGATGAGACATCATGATTTGACATCTCATACCCAACTATGTCATACTTCAAGAACCCAAGAATGTCATACTTCAAAGTCATTTTCTTAACCAATTAATTCAGTAGGAATCCTAAGTAATTACTTCATTTGGCTCTTTTATAAAGGAGACAATTTTCCCATCCCATAACACTTGAACATTACATATCTTCTGAGTTATTTTCCTCAGTTATCTTTTGTTTTTGAGGTTTTTAAATTCAATGCACTTAAAGCAGAATGTGCTTTATTAGCAATTTGCTTTATTAGCAATTGCTTTATTAGCAATTAAGCAGCTAAGAGGACCATAAAGGTTGCTATACCAACTGATATTCTGCCTTATTCTGGTCCAGAGTGATGGAGTTGGCTGACCATAGGCTGAACCTCTGCAATAGTGAGCTCAAAATCAACTTTTCTTCCTCTAAGTTGTTCTAATCAGGTATTTTGGTCACAGGGACAAAAAGCTAACACAGTAACAGATAACTCTGGCTAAGGCACTTAACTTCTGATCCTAGTCCATGCTACAATGTAATTAGTCACGCACACATTAATTATGCTAAAACCCTAACTTGGTCTAAATTTAACATACTTTTCCAAAAGATGTTACTGTAGTAAAGAACAACAGTAACAAATAGGTGTAGTGGTACACACCTGTAATGCCAGCTACCTGGAAGGCTAAGACTGCAAAATCACAATAATTTCAAGGCCAGCATGGACAATTTAGCAAGACTTGTCTTAAAAATTTAAAAGGCTCTAGAGCTGAGTGTAATTCAGCGGTAGAGCACTTGCCTAGCTTGTGCAAAGCCCTGGGTTCAATCCCCAATGCAATAAATAAATAAATAAAGTCTAAAAATACAAAATATAAGCCTTGGATGAGATAATATGGCTAACACACTCATTCTGAATTGGTAAAGTGAATTTCTTGCTTGCATTTTGAAGAGTTCACTAAGAGAAGAATCTGCTTTCTCTTAACAAACATCCCACAGTTCCCAGAATGATAATAATAATAATAACAAAAGAAACTCATATCATAAACTTTGTTACTATGTACTTTAAGGGGAAAAAACAAAATGAAGCCATATGTATGGAACACAAAAAGAAACACACCTGAAGATCTTTGACCAGAGACACTTTTTTTTAATAAATTATAAATACTTTATCCATTTATCAACGTTCATCAAAGAACTTTCAAGAATTGTTTAATCTTCTTCATTCTTCAAGGATTATTTATTCACAGAGCAGGACACCTACAGAAGAGATTCATTTTAGAAAGTCAGATTTTAAACACCAAGTCAGATCTATGGATTTAGGGAGTTATGACCTAAATCTTCAGTCAAGTATTATCAACTAATTGCCACAATTATTCTAAATCAGTCATAAAATAAAGATCTACATTATAAAATTCTAGTTGAGCTTAACTAAACACATCACCAAAACTATTCAAATCATTACATCACTTAATCCTTAGAAGCTTTTATTGGGCTAAAAATAACTTTTTTTCTCAAAATTATCTTCCAAACAAGGCTAGCATTTTATTTTTCAGATATTCAACATAAGAGATCTGTAAACCCCTCTCTTTGCTGATTCGAGAATGTTTGGCAAAGACCCACAATGTGGAAGGCAGAAGGTTAGCTTAGTACACAAAGCATTTCCTGTGGAAAGTTACTCACTTAATCGCAAGGGCAAAATAAGGGCAACTCTATAAATTTGGAAAGATCAAAAAGAGAGAGTAGAAGAGGGTAGGGTTACTGAAGATATTGAGCATTAGGCTTCTCTTCATATAGGTCTCACCCGCCTCCATTCCCAGTCCCTATCCCAGAAGACAGAGAACAATTCCAAAGATAATTAAATCAGGTTAGACAACTCTCCAAGTCTAAAGCTTCATCTAATGGGTCCCTTCTTGTGGGAAGATAAGGAGCCTCAGTAAGACACAAACTATAAACTCTTTCTAAAAAGCCCAAAGGAAGAATACATTTAAGGATTTGAGCAGGAAAGATAACCAAAAATGAAGCCAACCACGGCACTGTTACCTCTTTGCTACTGATAACATATTGGAAGGGGTTTTCCCATAGAATCTCGGTTGTCTTTCAAGTGTAAAAAGTCCTGATAGGAGGGGTCATCTTTCTCATTTTGAAAATTTTTAGGGTCTTAATAAATATGGATTTTTAAAAAAATGTTTGAATGGTAGGAATAACTCTTTTTCTGGATTATCTTGGGATCATATTTTCATACATAATCAGTTGTTTATTTGTGTGTATGTATGTAAAACTGATGTGTGTGTGTGTGTGTGTGTGAGAGACAGACAGACACACGGGGTGGGGTGGAGGGGATGACAGGGGATGGAACCGCAGAGCCTTGCCATGTTAGGCAAGTACTTCACCAATGATCCATATCCTCAAACCTGAAATTGGCATATTTGAAATACCCAACTATTAAGTTCAATTAAACTTAATAAATACTGAAGATCACCACTACTCAGTGCTCGTCCTTTAATCTGATTATAACCTCTAAACTGGGTTCTCCAGGTTTCTTCTGATTTCTTAAGGCAGAAAGACATTAGCCACCCATTGTCTTACATTTCTACTCAAGTTTTAGGTTTGTCTACTTTCCCTTTCAGTATATATTTAAAAAAAAAAAAAGGCAGTCATAAGATGAAAAACTTGTCTGGAATCACTATCATCAAACCTATTTTGTCTTAGCAGTTTTCAAGTCTGTCTTTGCTCCTATTAAATCATCAGATAGTTTATATTTAACATATTCTCTATTACTTTTTATAAACTTAAGTCAGTGGTTGCTAAAGAGGGGAGGACTAGAAAATCACCTAGGAGTTTCTGAGTCACAATTGCAGTCCAGGGCCCAGACTTGTCAATTTTGGAACATGTTCCTCAGGTGATTTTGAGGTTCATTTCAGAGTAAAACCACTGGCTGAAACCCTATTTTCATAGAAAATATAAAAGAAGTCTAATATACTAACTATTAATCTACTGAAAAGGTAAATTAAGATCTACTTTATTTAGGAATAAAATTAAGGGCTGGGATTGTAGCTCAGCGGTAGAGCGCTTGCCTTGCATGCGTGAGGCCCTGGGTTCGATCCTCAGCACCACATACAAAGCAATAGAATAAAGACACTGTGTCCATCTACAACTTAAAAAAAAAAAAAAAAAAGGAATAACATTAAAATCTACAAAGGTTTTTGAATTAAGGAACTTTATGATCCCCTGGAAAGGTCTAAGTTTGCAAAATGCTTTTTCTTTGAAGTTATTCTCAGAAAAGCACAGTCTAGTTAGTCAAAGAGAAACCAATTTAGTTAAAAGTTTATCTCAGAGCAATGTAGATGCTATGCTGAATTTTACTTCACAGCCAATAGCTGAGTTATATGCACCAATGCATTTCAGCAATAGGTTTTTCTAATTAGCACTCATAATAAAGTTTTAAAATTTACAATTAAGATAATGTACAATCCTAAAAATGAGTATGCTGGCAATAAAATCTTAAATGCAAAGAGTAAAATGTAAAGTGCCTGTAAATTGGACAATATTATAAAAGATCTGGACACTAGTTTTAATTCTACCACTATCTATTCTTTACATGAGCAAGTCTTTTTTGACTTTCTTATGCCTTGGTTTCCCCATGGAGGTTGGGGAAATAAAGACACCTGGGGCCAACTGGGATCCAAGTATCTGATCCTCTTGCAAAAGTATTATTACACTGAAAAGGAAAACATGACAGTTTCAATCCCCAAAAAGGCCCCACATGGATTCAGATTGTTCTTCCACTAACCAGGATTCAAAAATACATAATCAGGTTATACATTCAACAGACTTCAAATGAATGTCTGCTATCCACAACTCCACAGGTATGGGCTATTCTGTTCTGGTTTCCATTTTATAATTTACAAAGCATACACATATACATATCACTTACTTGTCGCAACAGCTCTATAAGTTAGTTTGGGTATGTGTATTTATCTCTAGATGACAGATGGGGAAATTAATGTTTAGAAAGTTAAGGACCTATCCAAGACCACATGATCAGTCAACTGTACAACCTTTATGGTTCACATGAAGTCCAAGGGAACTTTTATTAAATTTTTTTTTAGCTGTTGGTGGACTTTTATTTTATTCATTTATTTATATGCAGTATTGAGAATCGAATCCAGTGCCTCACACATGCAAGGCAAGTGCTCTACCATTGAGCCAAAACCCCAGCCCAAGAGAACTTTTGATGTTCCTAAAATTAGCATTGTTTTCAATTGTCCTTTGTTATAAAGGCAGGTTCAATACTAGCCAATAGCTTACAAAATTGACAAGTGAAAGAGAATATAAACAAGGAAGCCATATACATTGAGGTTCTATGTGTTTAACAGTAGTTAATAGTTATATTTTTCAAGAATACATTTTGCCCCAAATTTACTTATTTTACAAAATGATTCACTATGGGATTTCTTTAAATAATCATCTAGTCTAAAAGCCTCTTAAGTATATCATATATACACAGTAATAGGTTTACCATACTATCTATAGACTCAAAATATATTAACCAGAGGGCTGGGGTTATGGCGCAGTGGTAGCGTGCTCGCCTAGCACGCGTAAGGCACTGGGTTCGATCCTCAGCACCACATAAAAATAAAATAAAGATATTCTGTCCACCTACAACTAAAAAATAAGTATTAAAAAATATATATTAACCAGAGAGGATTAATATTTTGACAAAAGTTCAACACAGCTGAAGTGAAAAACATGTTAACCTAGATATCAGAAGAGTCAAAATGAAGCCTCAGGACTTTCAGTCTAGACTGTTTTCCACTATACCATCATAGTTTTTATCAGCTACTGGCAAGTTCCTTATCTCTCCTTTTTTATACCTCAAAGAGTAAGACTGGCCATATGTGAAATTCCAATGAGGCAACAAAGAGGTGAAAGGGAAAAAAGCCAGGCTCGCTATTACTACTAAGTTGGTATGTGGCTCTGGCATTCTCTCTCAGCTATCATGAAAAAGCTAAAAGTGGCAGTGTGGTGTAGATGTTAGGGGAGGAGCACAAAGGACAGGGAGTTGGCCTGGACACCAAGGTTCCAGTTCTGATCCTGCTCAATCTACCTCAAGAAACTTCTCATGACCACAAGCCTTAATTTCCTCATTATCCTCTATTAAGCATTTCCTATGTGCCAAGCAGTGTTATAGGTGCTGGGGATATGGCAGTGAGTAGAAGAGAAAATTCCTACTTAATATGCAAGTGATAATATTATGAACAGAGTAGCTACTAGCCTCATGCAGCTATTAAATATTTTTAAAGCTAAAAATTCAGTTCCTAAAAAAAAAAAAAAATTCAGTTCCTTAGTCTATTTGGCCAAACTTCAAGAGCTCAATGGTCACATGAGGCTAGCGGCTACCATACTCAAGAATGCAGATATAGAACATTTCTGTCATTACAGAAAGTTCCTATTGGACTGGGCTGAGACAGAATGACGGGGAAGAAGGGATCATTGGGGATATTGATGGAAAGACTTTCAAATAAAAAGACTTTTAAATAGAGACCTGAATGAAGTGGAGGGGTAAGCAAAGAGCTTCCAAAAAGGAAATCATTTATTTGTGGTATTGTTTAATATTTTATTGAAATATCTGGAATCAAAGGTTTTCAAAAAAAAAAGGTCTGAGGTTTTAGTTTTATTAGAATAAAGCATGTTACAAAAGAAACAGCAACAATTCCATTTTCTTTTGCAGAAAGCAATGCTTCCATTTACTAAAGATCCACATAAGACAAAAGAAATGAATAACATTTTGTTTGTTCAGAAAATAGAATATTCTGAACTTCCTACAGCCATGAGTTTTTCTGACTCCAATATAACTCTAAAACTTTTGTGAAATCCTTTTTTGAAAGCTTCAGATTCCCCTTCTCGAATCCACTGAATGTCTCTCAATTCATTAGCATCGTTTACATTCCACACCAGAAACTGAAAAGTTGCTATTTTTTTAGTGATACTTATGCAGGTTGTATTAACCAGGTGATAGAACGTTGATAGATAGAACGTTGACCAATGGCTGTAAGGTAATACACATATTTGAAACAGTATGCTCACCATTTTATATCTTAAATCCCAGGGCTCTCATGCACTCCTTGTGGGCCTCAATTAGATGTCCACAATGTTCTTCTCCTTTCTCAATGATGCTGTAAAATATAATGTGTTTGTTATCTAACAGAGCAGCTATTAAGCACATGATAGTTATGAGGCAGAACATGAGTATGATGAAATGTAGCTGCAGTTTTTAAAAAGATGCTATTACTTCAAACAGCTTTATTTTTATTTGATCTTGTTCCATGACTACAAAAATGTTCCACAGAACTAGTTTTTTAGGGGGAATCTGATTAGGAGAAATAATTGTGAATATCAAATATCACCATTAGTTCATATTCAAGGAATAACATTACTGTTAAATAAAGGGCAGACTGAACAGTTTACTTTTTCACCTATCATGACAGAGAAATTAAATTTGTTTCTACTCTGCATTCAATGGCACCTAATTGATCTTCTAACTAGATCAATTAGACACCCAACAACGGAAATATAAAAAAAAAAGTCGGGTAATCAGGAACAGCAAAATGAATTCCCCTTTTGATGATGAAAGAACTTTTCACTGGTAAGATTCACAAAGTAAAGACTAGGACCACAAAGCTTAATTTCTAGGGCCTGAAAATGTAATTTTAACACTTAATCAAGTTAAGCCAAATTCAATGACAAGAAATAACTGACTCTTGACTACAGATATTTAAAGAGAAGCCATAAAAGCCTGAGGTGACCCATTTGAAAGGAAATTTATAGAAGGAAACAGGGTTCTTTCATCAAAATCCTATTTTCCAATAGCTCCAGGTCTGCCTGCAAATGGGACAGACTGTTTAGGATAATGAATTTCTTATTAAGTGATCATTAGTATTTAATAGCCATTTACAAATGTTACATATACTGTACTTGGCACTTGATGTGACTTGTATCATTAAACCTCTATCTATGTACAATGAATCAAATTGCACTCTGTTAACATGTAAGCCTAAATAGAACAAATAAATAAAATATGGAAAAAAAAAAAAACCTTACAGTAATCCCAGAGGCAGATACATTAGGCTCAATGTATAGACATATGAAGCAGACATGTTAAATAATTTGCTCAAGGTCATCAAGTTGGTGGATCAGGATTCAAATCCTGACTCTGTATTCCAGGCTCTTAACCATGAGGCCACACTATCCAAAGGTTCCACTGAACCAATTTCAGCATCAGGATACAATCCTTTAACTCTCCATTTACAGTATTATTTGCAAAGTAGTGTTATTAAATGCAGATATCCTACACTCTTATCAATTATGGTTATACTAGTATGTGAACTTTGTCAATTATGATTTCTTTTTTTATCTATTCCTCAACTTTGTTAGGACAAAAGGGACTACTAGAAGGAGGTTAGCCTTATTTGTGGACTTTTAATGATATCTGTTCTACCAGAGGCTAAATTAAGTGTAAGGAGGTGAAAAAGAGAAAAACCCTTTGGTGAGTTGATAACCTAAACTATTCTGAATACTATAATGTCACCTACGTTGTAGACTGGTTGTTAATTTTTGCTTGCTTAACGGGGGAACTCTTCAGAACTGTAAAGAATATACCCTGTGTCTGGCTCTTTCCATTTTGGAAAAAATACTTGGAAATTACCAAAAACTTTACTCTGTCTCTGTCAAATCTACCAAAGCGCGTGGTACAGCAACCACAGGCATGTGTCTCCGTATGTTTTAAAATCCTCTAAATGATGTAGCATCTTTAGGAATTCCTACATCAACGGACCTTCACACGTGCTTCACACGTAAGATGTTCAAAACTCATTTATAGGAAGAAATGAACGGGTGGCGCGCGCCTCAGGCCAGTTTGACCTCTCTCCTCTCCCGGGACAGAACCGCGGGCTCGGTAAACAGAGAGCAGATCGCGAAACCTACGGGCCCTCTAACTCCCTAGAGTGCTGCAGAGCATGGGTAGGGCACCGGGCAGGGGGCTTCGGCAGCGGAAGTCGTGGGCCCCACCGGCCACGCGCGCCGGCGGCCCCTCCCCGGCTGCGCACTGACCACGCATCGCGCGCCTTCTTGGTCTCCGGGCAGGCGCAGCAGGGCTTCAGAGGCTTCTTCTCCTGAGACTCAGACGGGGCTGGGCTCGCGGCTGCCAGACTTGGCATCTTTCAAGCCGAAAGCAGCTACAGAAGTACACAGGAGAAACGCTCCGGCCGTTTCCGATTCGTCCGCAGTCACTTCCGCAGTTGCCCCAAAGAATACAGGAAGTCCTGCCTCTCTCGGAGTGAGGGAGGGCGGTACAAGGAGAGCGCCTGCGCAGGAGTGGCGAAATTAGGGCTTTCTCGAGAGGGCGCCGCTCTAGCGCATGCGCAGAGAGACCGGCGTGAAGGTCAAGGGTAGTGTAGGTCGACTAGGTGGGACTCGCAAAGGCCGGTGACCGCGAGATTTCTCAACCCGTTTAGGTCCCGAGAGTGTCTACTTTGAAGCTCAAATAGTGCTTCTTGGAGTAGCAACATAAGCATCGCTTGGAAACAATGTACAGTAAATGTGGCTCCACAAATCAATGGGGGAAAAATAGGCTAACCATTTGGAGAAAATTAAAAATTAAACACTACATCAAAAGGAAGGGCTCCAAACTGGGCGTAGTGGCACACCCCTGTAATCCCAGCTGCTCAGGAGCCTGCGGCAGGAGCATTGGGAATTCAAAGCCAGCCTCAGGGAAAGCGAAGCTCTAAGCAACTCACTGAAACCTTGTCTATACATAAAATACAAAAAAATAGGGCTGGGGAAATATCTAAATATCTAAAAATTTTTAAAAAGCCGAGTTAGCGGGCTGGGATTGTGGCTCAATGGTAGAGCGCTTGCCTAGCATGTGTGAGGCACTGGGTTCGATTCTCAGCACCACATATAAATAAATCAATAAAATAAAGCTCCATCAACAACTAAAAAAAATATTTAAAAAATAAATAAATAAAAATAAAAAGCCGAGTTAGAAGCCAGGCGTGGTGTGTTCTAGTTACTATCCTACTTAA
This sequence comes from Geosciurus inauris, assembly GCA_004024805.1. Lineage (NCBI taxonomy): Eukaryota > Metazoa > Chordata > Mammalia > Rodentia > Sciuridae > Geosciurus > Geosciurus inauris. The sequence goes on from PVHX01003207.1 coordinate 112,309, forward strand.
TTTAAATGCAAGGTGAATGTTTCTTTTTCTTTTTTTTCTTTTCTTTCTTTTTTTTGGGGGGTGGGGGGTACCGGGGATTGAACTCAGGGGCACTCGACCACTGAGTCATATCTGCAGCCCTATTTTGTGTTTTATGTAGAGACAAGGTCTCACTGAGTTGCTTAGCACCTCACCGTTGCTAAGGCTGGCTATGAACTAGCGAGTCTCCTGTCTCAGCCTCCCAAAGTGCTAGGATTATAGGCGTATGCCACCGTGCCAAGCTCAAGATGAATGTTTCTTATTTTAAAATTAATCACTGAACTGTATTTAATTGTGCTACTGAATTTTAATGTATAATAAATGAATGAGGAAGGAAAATGAGAGACATATCTAAAAGAATTTAAGATTAAGAGAACTAAGGTAATTTGTTGATACAGATATAGACTTTTAAAAAATGAAGTTTTTCTGCAACTGTGAAAAAAAATTTCCCCCATTCTCTTTCCCCATATCAGTAGGCTTTGACAGTTCTTTTGGTGACATCCTCACCTAGTACTGACAGGTGAAGGGCAGACAAGTCTTCTGCCCACACTTCCTTCAGCTGCTGTGCTCAAGACATTAATAAACCCTTACTTTCCTCTCTAAGCACTGTGACCTTTACACTCTTTCAACAGATGCTTCTTCAAAATGGCATATTCTCCTGCCCTTGAGGAAAAAAAATAAAGAATATCCCTTTCCAAAGTGAAATATTCAGTCTTTAAAATACAGCAATATATCTATCCTCTTGTTTTATTTAATTTCATTAATTAATTTAGATACTGAGGGTTAAACCCAGGGATGCTTTACCATTGAGCTATATCCTCAGTCCTTTTTATTTTTTATCTTGAGATGGGACCTTGCTAAGATGCTGAGGCTGGCCTTAAACATGTGATCCTCCTGCCTCAGCCTGAGGATGAAATTATAGACATGTGGCTCTATGCTCAACTCTCCTCTTGTTTTAAAATGGTACAGCTAACCAACACATATGGTTTACTTTTTCTTCTACCTTTTAATTTATGAATAAGTAAGCCTTAAGGACAACTTTGAATTTTACGTTTTCACTATGTTTTATTTTTCTTGCTCATTGTAGATTTGCTTGACTGTAGATATGTGAGATGATCTATTTTGGTATTAGAGTGAAAGTAGGAGTATAAAACATGAAATTTACCCATTTCACTTTAAGAAAAATTTCAATAACTTACTTCCCCCAAGAAAAATAACAACTTTAAAGAGATATTATTAGAGATTAAATTGAGAGTAGAAGGCATATGGAGACTAAATAGTAAAATATCAACCATTTGTTTTACAAAGGAAATCTTAAAGTTAGTTTCTTAGTATCTTTTGTATTAAATTCTTGCTTCTCAGTTCTGATTTTAACCAGCAATACTTTACTCAAATCTCTAGAACTGTTTGCTATTGCTATAATTGCTAAATTATTAAGTAACAAGTTTGAAATACTGACTTTAGTAGACTTTTTCATAGCACAGTGAATATGTTTATTGTATGGTACTGCATGGGGCTGTTAGCCACAGATAGCACCAAACAGCCATTCTGTGGATGGGGAGACAGCCTTGGTAATATAACAAGCAAGAATGAGGGAAATACTTTATAAAATTCTTCTATCTATTGGAATTTAATCATTTTTATGCCTAACTAAACTCAGGTGTGAGGACTTCACCAACTCAAGGGTAGATTCTATGGTTGATGGAGGAGTGACACCATATGTTGAGAGAAAAGAATTACAAGGCTTAAATTCTCATTTGCCTAGTTAATAAGTAGACTTTATTGCCTAACTTACAAAGCTAAGGTAATTTTTGCCTAGTATTTACATATCTGCCTTTGGGGAGAAAAAGCTTTCCAATTTCCACAGGTAAATACATGCTGCACAACATTTTCTATAGCTTTTCAAGTGCCTGAAAAATCTGAAATTTTAATTGCCTGCTGCATTCATGAATGCTAGTAGAAGCCATCAAACTACTACTTTATCACAGATAAAGGAAAATTTATTACTTACAGCAGTAGCAGCAAAGTATCAGCATTTTTGTGCCAGTTCCCTGAGGCCTGATTCTAACAGGATGATGTGAAAAAGGCGAAATAACTGGGCCTGATGGGGTGCACCTGTAATCCCAGCAACTTGGGAGGCTGAAACTGGAGGACTGCAAATTCAAGGCCAACCTCAGTAACTTGGTGAGGCCCTAAACAACTTAGCAAGACCGTGTCTCAAAATAAAAAGATAAAAAAGGATGGGGATTTAGCTCAATGGTAAAGCACTCCTGCCTTAAATCTCCAGTACCCCCACTCCCCACAAAAAAGCCAAATAATATATGCATGCAAATTAGGTTGGATTATAGGAACACTTAGGTAACTAAAATCTTTAATAATGGGCAGTACAAATGTCTGCCTTATTTCTTATCTTCCACAGTTGTTTCCTACACAAAGGAACAAAGGCAGACTCTTGCCTCCCACCTCACAAGTTTGGGAAGACAGCCTTGGTAATATAACAAGCAAGGCATGCAGGAACAAGGACACCCACGGAGAGACAGCATGACCAAGTAAAACCTCAATATCAAATTTTCTTTTAAACATTTTTAGACCAAATTACACAAAACCTAATTTCATGAAGATCGTGTATTAGTCATTTACAGTTGTTACTATAGACAATGTTTATGGCCCCCATGAAATTCATATATGAAGCCCTGATCCCCAGTGAGATGGTATTTTGAAATGGGGACTTTGGGAGGTAAGTAGGTCAGAAGAATGGAATTCACATGAAAGAATTAGTATACCAAGAGGGAAAGACCAGAGGCAACCCTGTCTCCCTAATGCTGCCTTCTGAGAACAAAGCAGCAAGGCAGCCATCTGCAAGTCTGAAAGAGGACTAGAGCCCTTACCAGGAACAGAATTGAACAGTACCTTGATTTTAGACTTCCTAAACTTCAGAACTGTGAGAAACAAGTGGCTGTTGTTGAAGCCATCAATCCATTGCATTTTGTCCTAACAACCCAAGAAGACTAAGTAATAGTATTACCATGTAACATTACCACAAACTAAGTGGTAATACACATTTATCATCTCACATTTTCTGTAGGTCAGGAGTCTGGGCTTAGCTTAAGTGGTTCCTCTGATTAGGGTCTTAAAAGATTTCAATAAAGACTGTTGGAGAATCTAGTTTCATCTGAGATTCTAGTAGGTAAAAATATGCTTCCAGTCTCACTTAGCTTGTTGGCAGAAATTATTTTCTTGTTATTGTAGGACCGAGGGCTTTGGCTTCTTCATAGTGATCAGTTGGAGGTCACCTTAGCACGCAGAGGTCACCTGTAAAGTTGCCCTAATTTAGACTTTAGAACTGTGAGAAACAAGTGGCTGTTGTTGAAGCCATCAAACATCAAGTCTGTATGTTTGCTTACTTGCTCAAAGCCAGCAAGGGAGAGAAAGAACAATCCAGCAAAATGGGTATTATAGTCTTTGAAAGAGAATCACATAAGAATGTATATTCCATCTCATCCGGCATAGTCTATTGGTTAAAATCAGTCACAATACTCAGGGAATGGGTATCACATCAGAGCATGAACACCAGGAGGATAGATCCTTGAGGTTACCTTAGAAGCCTGTCCACCACAGGTTGATATGTAGAGATAAACCCAAAACAGACTGTATGGAACTTATCCACAAATGAAGAGAAGTTGGTGAACTATACAAAAACGAAATCAAATGCCTGTGTTTTTGCCTTTGATTCCTGGTTGGAATTTCCTCATTTCTATACTTGTGAGTTCACAAACCAAAATTCAGAACAAACTCCAACAAAACACCGTAACACGAACCAAAATCAAATACTACTTTTAAAAAAATTTATAAATTAAAAATTTCTCCTAATGAGCCAGTTTAAACTGGAAATGTTGTTTTTAAATAAGTTTGTTTATTCATTCTAATTGAACCTACATGTTTTCTGAAATTACTACCATAAGGCATGTGTCTTGAATATGTATGTAAGTATATGGATTATGACTTTAACATCATTCTTTTTTTTAAAATATTTATTTTTTGGTTGTAGGTGGACAGAATATCTTTATTTTATTTTTATGTGGTGCTGAGGATCGAACCCAGTGCCTCATGCATGCTAGGCGAGCACGCTGCCACTGAGCCACAACCCCAGTCCCATCATTCTTATTCTTTAGCTCTACATTTGTCCCTTGAATGTTCATAGACTTTAAGATGAATATCAGATATTAGCCCCTGGTAACAGGATGCTGATTATGTGCAATTGGAGGAATTGGAAAGATGATTGGATTTAGGAAAGAATGGTATCCAACATTTATTAGGAATTTACTATCTACCAGATTCTGTTCTAAATTCTTTGTAGGTATATAATCTTCCCTAGTATTCTTGCTATGTAGTCTCATTTTAGTGAAAAAGAAACTGATGTACACAGATATTATGTGATTGTCAAGGTCATATGAACAGTAAGTTTCAGAACCATGATTCAACCCAGGAAGCCGAGGTCTAACACTCATACAGTTAACCACTGTACCAGTCTCTGCAGTATAAGGAAATGTTGCAGTTTTACTCAGGACAAATTGAGTTTGACTAGTTGATGCTTGGTCATTTGAGAAGAAATGTCCTAAAGATTGTGGAGGCATGAAATCAGCAGTGAAACAGAAATGAGCATCAGTGTTGGCAGGCAGATAACTAGATAATAGTGAAGTAGACCAATTCATTCAAATGGTTTCTTTCTTCAGCACCTGCTTTATGCCAGGTGGTGACCAAAAAACTATGGATGGTTCATGGGAACAGGACATTTGAAATATCTGATCCTACAGGACTGACATTCTAGTGGGAGGAAACAAATAAGAAAACAAATTCTAGTGCTATAAAAAATCAGGGTAATATAATAGTCTTCAGATGTGTTTGTGGAGGGGGCTGGCTATTGTCTACTTATGATAACTTATCAGATCAAGTGAAAAAAGTCTCTGAGGAGATGGCATTTTAGCTAACCTGCAATCATGAGGAACCTAACATGAGAAGGTGGTGGAGAGGAGCAGGCAGGAGTGAGGAGCACTCTGAGAAAAAGAAGCAGAAAGTAGAGGTCCCTGAGAAATGCAGCTAGCTATACCCACAGACAGAAAAATGTTATACCATTATACCATTGTATTTTCTTTGTTTCTGTTTATCTTTTCTCCACTATCCAGTGAACTGTACAAATTATCTCAGAATCTTCAACACCATATTATTTAGTAGACACACAGTGTATTTGTTCAATAAATTGATGTTCAATAAATTCATTTAGCAATCATTTTATTAAGCCTTCATTCAGGTACCAGGTACTTCAAAGATAAAAATTACCATGTGAAGGCCTGTTTCCTCAATGAATTCAAAGATGTGGGTAGCAGAGTTGGAAATAACTAAAATGCAAGATGGTCAATTCTAGTGGTGCTAGCACAGCATTAGAAGAAAGAATGAACTGGGTGCAGTGGCACATGGCTATAGTTCCCAGCAACTTGGGAAGCCGAGACAGGAAGATTACAAGTCTGAGGCCAGCCTAGGAAACTTAGCAAGACCCTGTCTCAAAATAAAGTAGAAAGGGTTGGGATGTAGCTCAGTAGTAGAACTTTCCTGAGTTCATTCCCCAGCACTGCGAGAAGAAACAAAGAAAAAGAAAAGAAGAAAAAAAGACAAGACTTCTCACTTTTTTATTGGGGGCGGGGAGGATTGGGGAAACTGCATAAAGATGGCAAAGTTATAGCTGTTTCTTGAAGATTAAGTTAGTTGGGGGCCTGGTGTGGTGGCACACACCTGTAATCCCAGTGGCTCAGGAGGCTGAGGATAGCAAGTTCAAAGCCAGCCTCAGCAATGGCGAGGCATTAAGGAACTCAGTGAGACCCTGTGTCTAAATAAAATACAAAATAGGGCAGAGGATGTGGCTCAGTGGTTGAGTGCTTCTGAGTTCAATCCCCGTCCCCCCACCCCAAAGATAGTTGGGGGATGTTAAAGAAAAAAACATTGTTAAAGCACAGGAAGAGCTGGGCGTGGTGGCGCACGCCTGTAATCCCAGCACTTGGGGAAGCTGAGACAGGACAATCGGGAGTTCAAAGCCAGCCTCAGCAAAAGCAAGGCACTAAGGAACTCAGTAAGACCCTGTCTCTAATAAACACAAAACATAGGGCTAGGGATGTGGCTTAGTGGTTGAGTACCCCTGAGTTCAATCCCTGGCAAATAAATAAATAAATAAATAAATAAATAAATAAATAAATAAAGCACAGGAAGGCAGAGTGTATTCAGTACTATTATTACAGGTTTAAGAACCATTGCAATAGAGTCTTGCAGTGGGGCAAAAAGATGAGGCTCAATTTCAATTGTGAACACAGCAAAGGCAATTGGGAATTAGTAGCCAAGGAGCAGGGCAGGCATCTATGAATGGAAAACTACTAAGAGGGAACATCAAGGAGGATTCTGCCTAAACCAGTTTCCCCAAATTTTTGCAGGGCAGTGTTCAGAGTCACCTGTGGAATGGTGGAGGATAAGGAACTAAGTCAGATATGGACGGTGATCAGAAAGTGGGGATGGAAGTGAAGGAGGAAGGATTTTGCCAAACTGACTTAGTAGGGTTCTTTACTAAAGCTGCATTTTACAAGAAAGCACACAGATGGGCCTAAGGTAAGGTTCAGGACTATGCCTAAAGTTAAGCCAAGCAAAGAATCTTAGGGGCATAAATAAGAAAAGGCACTTTAGGCAAAAGGATCAGCTTGAGCAAATGTTTGAAGGTGACAAAGTACATGTCTGGTTTCCTAAACCCCCAGAAGTCTAGGAGTAGATACAATAGGTGAAAATAAGTAGTATATGCAGAAAGAAGAGTAGCAGTCAGCAAACTTAGTCAAAAAGTATATATGAACCACAACAAGCAAACAAACAGAAACACAAAGAAGCTACTTTAAGGAGTACTACTAGCCTAATTGGATTATTTTAGCATCATAAAGAATCATAATGGATTAAGACAACAGATATGTAAAATGCATGCATTCATAATGATACTAAACAAACAAAAAAAACTGGTTAATATTGGAGTTTGCTAGGGTACTGACTCATTTCTCTGAATTTGATACTTAAGAGAAAAAAAAACTCAGCATTTATCCAGTCTTTGCTCTATGAGCTCTTATTTCAACCCTGTGAGTTGGTTTGAGAAAGCTCTTTTTATGGAAGAATGCCTAAGATAGAGGTTCATTGAGAGTACTAGAAATTAACTGTTCTAAAACCAAAGATTTAATATAAACAACAAAAAGCAATATGAGGACTTTTTTGAATCTTGAATTGAACTAACTATAACTGACATCTTGGACTCAACCGGGAAAATTTGAATACCTATTATTAAATTATGTGAAGCAATTAGTGTTCATCTTGTTAGATATAATAATGGCAGTTAAACATTTTTAAAAATCAGCATCACTTTGAGATACAGAATACAATTTTAAGAGTAAAATAATATTATGTCTGTGATTTCTTTTAAAAAGAGGGAGAGAAACATAAACTAGACTGGGAAGATGCTAATAAATGTTGATTCTGGGTAATAGGCACTTTATTAAAAGTAGGCTCACTTTTGACTATCTTTAAATTTTGCTATTACAGTTTTCAGAAGCGGAGCCCTTCTCTGGGCTTAGAAGGGCCTACAGCCCTTCTTCCTTTATCTAATGCCCAGGCTGAGTAAGAGACTGTGCAGATTCAGTTACCGACTAACACATTCTAAACGCCGACGCGCTTGGGCCTATTGTACCAAAGCCCAACACCGAGGAGCCTGAATTCCTCATCTCTCTCTCACAAGTCCCCTGGAAAGGGATTTTCCGAAATGAAAGCACCCAACTATTCTAGAAGGTTCTGAGACTTTCGGGGATTTCTGAAAGAGGTTACGGGATATAACTGGCAGATCGCTGTTAGTACCCTTTTCCTCAGCTCCGGGCGTTGAACCTGCGTGGGAGGTTAAAAAGCTGAGAGGCACCTCTAGCAACCTTACTGGGTTTGAGGCTGGCCCTCTCCCACCCCTTCCCTCCTCGCTCTTCCTTTCCTCCTTTAGGTTCTCTGCCCTTAGCCCAGCTCCAGGCTCTGCAAGCCTGCTGCTCTCCGGCGCCTCACCTCGCCCGGCATCCTCGCCTGGCCCCTCCCCTCCAGAGCCTCGCCCGTCTTTGCAACCCTGTGCGGCCCCGCCCATCCAGAGCCTCGCCCCGCCCCTGATTCCCGCGCGCCCGGGGGAGGTTACCATAGCTACGGTGCACAGAGACACCGGACCTCCCTAGCTGGTCCCGGGCTGGCCCGAGAAAAGAGGCAGCACCATGAGCCACATAGTGACCATCGAGAAGCCCCCGGATGACCCCCAAGTATCTCAGCAACAGTGTCGGGAGAAGTCAGGGGCCAGGGGCTACTTTTCCTCCAATCGAGCGTACGATTTCCTTTATGGTAAGGCTGCCCCAGACCCCGCTTACGCTGTCGACTCTTGGGCCAGGTTGGCCTTGAAGTTAGTAGGATCTTGCCGGGGGCATGGAGTACGAAAGATGAACCTCTGGATAGACTCCCTGCCCGAGGTTGTCCGTGGTCAGACTGGGGCAGCTCCGAAGCTGTTCTGATGGTCGCGCGCTCAGGTGCACTATGCCTGTCCGAGCACCGCACCAGGTCACCTTACTCCTTGTCTCTCTACTCGGATAATTTGCTCAGACCTGAGCTATCTTCTTGAAGCCTATTTCGGGCGGGTGTCCAGGAAAGTGTGGAGAGATTTGCAGACTTGGATATTAATGCACCCAACGTTCCCGCGTTCAAACTGCATACAATGCCCAGCGAAAATTATCTTCCCACTCTCACTCGCTGGGCAGCTCAAAATTTTGCATTGTAGGTAAAGAGGTTGCAGTTTATCTCAATTTTGATTTTAGTGTTTATTTTTCCATTAAACTTTTTCTTATCCATTAAAACATTTTTTAAAAACTAGGTTCCTCTAGGGCCAATAAAGCACCATTTTATTTTATTTTTTATTTTTTTAAAATATTTTTTTAGTTGTAGATGGACACAATGTCTTTATTTTATTGCTTTGTATGTGGTGCTGAGGGTCGAACCCAGGGCCTCACGCATGCGAGGCAAGTGCTCTACCACTAAGCTACAATCCCAGCCCCTCCAGTTTATTTTAATTCCCTGATTTTCCACTTGTGTTCTAACTCTATTGGACTTTAAATTCCTGTATGTATTCTCAAGTCTATTTCTGTGCTGGTTACGTATGCTAGGTATTTCAAAAATGTTAATTGAATTACTGAATTTACTGTTACATTTGTTACAAAAGTTAAACATGATTTTTTTCCAGTTTTGCCCTCAGTAGCTCCAGGCTTTGGCCTGAGTCTAACATTGTTTCCAAACACGTGGTGTTGCTTTTGGGATTCCCAGAGTCTTCTTTGAACAGGTACCTGTAGGATATCCATTTCCTAGATAGGAGCTGTGTAATGATTGCTTATATATTCTGGCGAGTGGCTTTCTTGATTCACTCTTGGTTTTGTCTTATGAAATAAATCTAGTAAAGTCCTGTAAACATATTACTATGTTGCTTTCAAAGGTGATTTGGGAAGGAAGATAAACATCTTCAGGAGAGACAAGCAAAGAATTTATTAAGCATGTTTGTTTTTATTTCAAAGTGTTTCTTTTTGCAGAGAGATTGCTAAATGTTTCCATATCCCTTGGAAAGAACAGAAATCCATTCATAATAGGTCAAGTGAAAGTTTGTATTGTTACAATAAACTAGGCAGTCTCATGCAGCTAGTCATAGGCAGGAAGCAAAGTATAACCAGGACACTCTAGAACCTGGACAGGAAAGGTAAACAGTAAGGTGCCATACTCTCCTGCTTTCTTTCTTTGACCTTACATTCTTTTGCCCTGTTAGCCTTGCCAGATTTAGCAAATAAAAATAGAGGAAGCACAGTTAAATTTGAATTCCAGGTAAATAACATAATATTTTAGTGTAAATTTTTCACCCCATGCAATATTCGGGACATTTATATTAAAGAATTATTAATTGCTTATTTGAAATTCTTTCCATCATTCTGCTTCACTCATTCTGGTCTCTGCTGTTCTCCAACATAACAGTCACGCTTTCGTCTTAGGGCTTTTCATCTAACGATTTTTTCTTCTAGAATGCTTTTCCTCCCAATATCCATATAGCAAACTCTCTCACCTTCAAGTTTCCTTATATGTTATGTTCTCAATGAAATTTTCAAATTTAAGGTTTGATCCCAGTCTCCCTTACCCTTATCTCTTCTTTTTTAAAAATAGCACTTCTTATCCTCCAACATCTTATACAATTCCTTATTTATTATATTTGTTTAATGTGTTTCCAATAAAATCAGGTTTTAAAAATCTTTTTGTTAATGTTTGTAGCCCAAGCATGTAAGACATAGTAGCCAGTCAAAAAACCTTGTTGTATGAAGGGAAAAGGGAGCCCAAGCCCCTTGCAGCTTTTCAATGGTGGAAATATCAGATGCTTACATCCAGCAAGTTGTTTTTTGTTGGGCAACCACAGAGTTGTTAGGGTTTTTGTTTTGGGGGTTTTTTTTGGTAATGGGTATTAAACTCAGGGGTACTCGACCACTGAGCCACATCCCCAGCCCTATTTTGTGTTTTATGTAGAGACAGGGTCTCACTGAATTGCTTAGTGCCTTGCCATTGCTGAGGCTGGCTTTGAACTCACGATTCTCCTGTCTCAGCCTCCCAAAGTGCTGGGATTACAGGCATGAGCCCCCGCACCCAGCTGAGTTGTTAAGTTTTAAGAATTAACTCATATTATCCAAATTCAAAAGAAACATTTCTAAAGTCACAATAACAGTTATTAATTTCTATGAAGAAATATATGTCACCCAGTTGTCTAGACTTGCTGGTCAGGGTATTTGTTTCCCCAGAGATCAGTCTACTTGGCAAATCAAGTGTTTCTCTGAAGACTGTTTATGAGTTCAGTGTCAAACTGGTTTGATTTAATGGGTGATATAACCGATCACTAATACTCTTCATCATTAAAGATATACCTAATTAGTTCTTATAACAGCAGGTTAATCATCTGTTGAACTTCAGAGAGATAACGGGCCCATCATCAATGTACAGTGCTTTTAAACTTAAGGAGTGCCTTCTGAAGATACCTGATCTTACTTATTTCTTATTAGAGATTGATAGTTCCTTACTATGTCTACCAATTCTGAGGCACCATGCTATTTGCCTCTTCTCAGTACACTGAATATAGAAACTAGTAACTTATTTTATTGTTTCTTTCACTTGTAACTGGGCATAGTGCATATGTATATATAATATCTTTCCTCTAGAAGTATTTTCTGGGCTACCTAGACCCAGAAAGAAATTTGCTCATAGGAAAGAAGAGAGCTATTTAGGGTATCATGCTTGTAAAGATGCTGGGCTGTCTTTTTGCATTCTATTTCCATAAACTGACTTGGAATACACAGGAAAGAAATGTATCTAACAAATTCTCACTGGTAGATAGGATTGAATAATAGAGCCATTAGCTGCTGCAGAGTTAGGCAATATATAAACTTTCTAATTTGTTTTCCAATTGAGAAATTACAAGCCACGCATGGTATTACATACCTATAGTCCCAGCTACTTTGTAGGATGGTTTGACCCAGGAGTTCCAGGCTAGTCTGGGCCACATACTGAGACCTCCATCTCAAAAAAAAAAAAAAAAACAAACAAGAAAATTACATTGCTTTGCTAGTATTCTCACCCTAGGAGAATACATTTTCTATTCCTTATCTACTTTATTATTTTTTTCTCAGATCCATTGTTTATTGTGTCAAGTGAGAAAGACCACACACAGGCAGATATTCAAGCCACCCTGATTCGAAGCCGACTGGTACGTCTAATTCATCTACTAAGGCAACCTAATGAATCTGAACATCTAGCATGGCTAACCACTTTAATCAGATTGACTAATCATAAAATCTCCACTGAACCCAGTGGGTCTGCAGAAATTGCTTTGCTATGATTACTAGGGTCCAGGCATCTTGATACTTGTAATACAAGAGCCATTCATTAATTTATTTCAATGGAAAAGATACACATGCCTGGGTTGAGAAAATGCAAGTAGTATGAAAGCATATACAGTGTGAACTAATTCTAGCCCTGCCACATAAATGGTCATTGTCCTCAATTTCCTGGGCATTTTTTTAGAGGTAGTCTATGCATATACCAGCAATTCTTTTCCCAGTATTTTTTGTTTTGTACTATTTTTTTAAAAAAAATTTACAATATGATTACAATGCTTTAGAAAATCTGATGGTGTAATTGTGTCCTTTTTCTCCATTCCTTCCTTTCCTAACATTAGAGAAAAGTTCCCAGATTTAGAACCATGTTCAGTAACCTAGTCCATTATCCAAGATATTCTCAGTATTGGAGCAAGTCCGATCCTGTCCCACCATTCATCAGTCGAGAATGGAGGGGACTTGAGAAGCACAAAGAAGTCCTCTGGCAGCTTGCCACGTAAGTGTCAGGTGGCTCCAGCTCCTAAAAATACTTGTGTGTTTTTTTTATTTTTTAAAATGTTAATGTATTTACCTCTGCATTATTTAAAAATATATGGTTGTAATGTTTATCTGGGCCAAGTTCTCTTATTAAATAAACCCCTTCTTCCAAAACAAACTTGATTATTAGTAGAAGTTCTCAGAAGGTTGGCATGAAAAAAAAACTATATATATGTAAATCACTAATTCCCAAATTATTATTTATGAGCAGCTTCCTTATGGAAATATTTTTATGCTGATTTTTTTTCAGAGAAATGTTAAAATTCTATGTGTGTGTGTATATATGTGTGTGTGTTTAACATAGCAATAGAACAAGTGGTGCTAGGCAGGCATTTTACCACTGAGCTACATGTCTGAGAAATGTCAAATCCTTAACTGAAGCATACCCAATTCCTAGATTTGGGGGGAGGATGCTTTAAATTATGTCATTGGGAATTTCAGAGTTTCTCAGGGAATTTGCTGGGTCTAATGACCTCTGAAGCCCAAGTAGTTTCTGAAATCATAGCTTGTTTGTCATCTGCAGGGAAGAGACTGGTATGCCTACTGAGAATGACCTGAAGGTTGGCAGGAATATGTACATTCATTGACAACTGGCCACCAAATATAGGAATGACTGAGTTTTTGTTACTTTTGATCCATCTTTGAAATTGCAAGTGCTCTTTTCTGCTAGTGTCCAAGATATTTTTTGGAGACTTACGGCCAAAACACCTTACTCTTGTTGTTGTTTTTAAATTCCTTATAAGTTGGGCTGGGATTGTAGTTCAGTGACAGAGCGCTTGCCTCGCATGCGTGAGGCCCTGGGTTCGATCCTCAGCACCACATACAAAGCAATAAAATAAAGACATTGTGTCCATCTACAACTAAAAAAATATTTAAAAAAAATTCCTAACAAGTTCATATTTAATAAATTAACAAATGCTAATGCTTTTGGATCTTTGTTATTCTCATGTGATTTTCATTAAAAGTGGGCATTTTTATATGCGGGATTTCACAAATTTACTCATTTCTGAACCCTCATTCCCTGTTACTAAGTCCTTGTTTCCTGGCTTACAGGAAGTAATTGTGGCTAGTCTAGGGTGTGGACAGTTAAATGCATGATACAGAAGACTTCCCTGTCACTATGAGATATTTATGCTCTACAGATGTAGAAATGTTAAGTAGAAATTACAGGTGGAAATGAAACACTTAAATATTTCCCTTCTTCATTTTAGAATGGGCACTTCTTTTCAGATGCCTGAAGAGGCTTATGAAGATCCTGATGTTACAGGAAAGAATCGCTATAAATACTTTGACAGGTACAAACTAATGATTAATGAACATTTGAACCTTGACATTGTTAGAAAATCTCTTTACAATAATGATAACAGCTATCATTTTAAGTGTATGCAGTACACCAGGCACCAATTTAAGTGCTTTATATACATGTTGTCTAATCTTTTACAACAGAAATGTAGCATGAGATACACATTACCCCAATTTTTACCAATAATGAAGCTGAAGCTAAGAGGAAAAGCAGATTACTCAGAGTCAATGAGCTAGCTAGCTTGTGATGAGCTAAGATTCCAACTAAGTCTGCCTAACTTTAGAGGTACTAATTGCAACTAAGAAAGTATATTTGAGAACAAAATGAAGTCATCAAATAAAGGCAGCAGAGAAATCATGAAACCATAGAGCAGGGAAAATTGTTAAAGAAATATTCAAATGGTCAACGTTTGCTATCTGTGTGAACATTGCCAAAATCAACACAGTAAAAAAATTCACTTTATTTCATTTGAGACTAATTTTGTGTGATAATTATATACCCTAATTAAAATGAGATGGAAATTTTCCTGTAGGTATTATGTAGATTAGAAAAATAGTCTTGATATCATATCTACATAAGCTTCCTTGAGAAAGTAAACTTCTAATCCATGTTATTATTTATGAGCAACTGCCTTATGGAGCTTTTCTGATGCTGACTTTTTGAGAGAAATGTTAACTTCCTAACTCAAGCATATTCAATTCCTAGACTTTTTGAGGGGGAAAGGGGATGCTTTAAACTAAGTCATTGGGATTTTCAAAATGTCTCAAGAAACTCAAGAACTTGCTGGACTAATGACGGCTGAAGCCCAAGTAGAGAGCAGTTTCTGAAATCGTGGCTTGTTTGCCATCACAGCTTGTTTGCTTGGTGTGCCTTCTGAGAACACACATTCATTGGCCGTGCTCTATGGCTATTGAGTCTCCTGGGCCAGACTTGGGAATGTGCATTTTAAGCAAGAACTTTCCCCCTCCCCACAGTGATTTTATATATGCCAAAATTTGAGTATTATTATTACATGGGATATTCAAGGATTTTAAGAAACAGATATTAAAAATAGAAGAAATGCAAAATGCAAAAGTCCCATGCATCTGTGTTTTCTTTTCTTTCCCAGGCCCTTCCTTCCATTTTATCAACAGATGCCACTCAATGTTGTTTTTGCAGCAACCAAGTAAGTGACTACATTTTAAAATGCTCTCTCTCTCTTTTTTTTTTTTTAGTGGTTCTGAGGATTGAACCCAGGGCTTTGTGCATACGAGACAAGCACTCTACCAACTGAGCTATCCCCAGCCCTCAAAACTCCCTTTTGATTTTTTATTTACTTCCATATTTGCTTTTAGAAGATAGTCCTCTAAATCAATGCTTTTCAAACTGTGGATCATGAACCATTATAAAGTGTGGATTTTCTAGTGGGTCATGAGCAGCATTTAAAAAAATAAACAGCAGAATAGAAAATAGCCAAAGTATCAGACATACTGGGGAGAGTTGTTTTATGATAGACTTTTTAAGCTGGACATAGATGTGTTTTTATGTATACAATGGATTATGATATAAAATGCACTTCTTACATGAGTGGTATTAGTCTTTTTGAGTACTATAATAAAATGCCATAGAATGAGTTATGTATACATAATAGAAATTTATTTCTCATAGTTTTGGAGGCTGGGGAGTCCAAAGTACTAGCATTTGGTGTCTAGTGAGGACCTTGTTCTGTCCTTACATGGCAGGAGAGGCAAATGCTATGTTCTCACACAGTGAAAGGTGGAAAGGCAAAAAAGGGCCTTTAAGTTAGTTGCCTTCAACCCTTTTGTAAGGTGCCATATCCACTTAGGAGGGCTCATCTCTTCCAAAATCGGCTCCACCTCTTAATATTATCAAAATGGGAATTGAGTTTCAACACAAAGTTTGGATGAGATATATATTCAAACCATAGCAGTTATGATTAAGAGAAAAAAAAGTTGAAAGTTCTTTAAATGGCCTCTTTGCTTCCCTGAAACACACACTTATTTGATGATGATTCTTCAACATTTTATCAGGAAAACTAATAAATTAAGGAATATGTTTGGAATTCTGGAATTTTATACTTTAATAATCATTTAACCTATACAAGGCAGTGTGATATACAAAGATAAGTAAAATATAGTTTTACTTGAACAAAGAATTGAACCATGATGAGAGAAGTAAAATTAAAGGGCTGAATCTGGGACAGATGTCTTTAAATTTTTAGGGCCAGGCAGCAGTTTAGGTAGAGCATTACACTGAAAATCTAGTTTTTGCTATATTTTTTCCTGTGTTAATATATCTTAATATTTCTCTATGAAGAAAAAAAAAGTCCAAAGTATTCATGAAATGTTCAGGAAAAGATGCCTTTTTTAAGGTCTCAAATTCTGAGTAGAAATATGTTTAGGACTTGGTTTCAAGCGTACATTTAAAGGATGTAGTTATTCATAATTAGATGCTATATATATATATATATAGCATCTTGTGAATAAGACATGTTAGAAAATATCTATAATCTTCAAAATAAATGCCAAATAGGATCCTACTTCTTTCTTGATTTATTTTTTTAAGATTTTGAGATAGAGAATAGATTCCCTGCCCTTCCCAGATGGAGCATCTTTGTCAGATGCCAGCTTATCAGGGAGAGATGCAGATTTGTGTGAGCAAAGGGGGAGCTATGAGATGGGTTGAACCCTGTAGATCCCTCTGGCAGTTCTTCAGAAGCAGGCCATGGGGTCACCTACTTTGGAGGTCACAGTTGCCTCTGGTATAACCATTGTTGGAGGGAGTTCAAGGCCTATAGTGCTTAACTACATGCTGCTTCTGCTCCTTCCTAAGTAACAATGACATAAGGAATAAAAATTCTCTCCAAAAATTAAACCGTGACATTGGCATGCTGGAAGTTTTTACTATCGAAGTTTTAAAAGAATGAGTCAGTATTTCTGGGCAAAGCCAACTCTGGAATCCTGGAAGGTTTGAGTTTCTGAGCAGTGAAGGAAGTGCCACTTGTGTTCACCGGAATGGATTGTCTAGGGAGCAGAGGGCCTTCTCCAGCCACAGCCCTTTCATGGCCGGCTGTTGAATCTTTGGATTCTGTGTAATCATCTCAGCATTGACAATAAGAAGCTAATACTCGGAAAACATTCAATGAAACCTCTCTTTGTATGCAGCTCTGTGGGATCTGGGGATCCACTTTTTATAGCTCTGTACTCCAGCATTGCCCATTGATCCCCAGGATCAAGAAGACACGGTGTGGCAGATAGTGAGGGCCCCTGATACCTGGGCTGTGGCAGAGGAGGAGGGCCTACATACAGGGAATACAGAGCTGCAGTGGCTGCTGTAAGGATTTAAAGCCAGAGTATGTGACCATGAGAATGGGCTGGATCAGAGCAAGGGTGAGGTCAAACAGAAAATAGGCAGGGGAGTTTTTTGGATCTGAGTCCTGGAGGAGGAGGGTGGGAAGAGATCACTGTTATTTCTCATTCATATTTACTCTCCCCTAAAACCAACTGAAATGAGGGGAAAATCATAAGTTAGAGAAAATAAGTCAGTTAGAAAATTACGTATTAAGTGTAGGAGTTCTATCAAATTAGCATTCCTCTTTTGCATTCCTTTCTTGGGCTCTTCTAATAAAACATTCAACCATCAGAAAACTTTATCAAAAAAAATTCATTAGACCTTATAATCCAAGACCTTATCATAATTTGATAAAATTATTCAAAAGCATAATTATTTATTTTGGGATAGACATTCTCTTGAATCAAGCTAACAGTGTGATAATATAATAAACTTTCAGGTAATCTGGGATGATATAAAGCTGGTTTGAAGTTATGTTCTCAACTAGAATTTTATAGTAGAATTATTTCTTTTTTTTTTTTATATATATATATTTTTTAGCTGTAGATGGATACAATGTCTTTATTTTATTGCTTTGTATGTGGTGCTGAGGATCGAACCCAGGGCCTCACGCATGCGAGGCAAGTGCTCTACCGCTGAGCTACAATCCCAGCCCTAGAATTATTTCTAATGAAAACATAAAAAGCCATAAATATCAGTATTGTCTACATATATTAGAAATTCACAGCAACTGCTAGAAAAGTGATTTCAAAGTATTTGTTCCATCCCAGGTTGAATGAACCTCCAAATAACTGGAGGTTCTTCTAACTGGCTTGAAATGCATTTTTCCTAGAGTCAAGCTGTTGAATATGCTGTACCACCTCTGTTCTTTAAAATGGAGGGTTTTTTTCTCCCTGAGGTGCTGGGGATTGAGCCCAAGGCCTCACACATGCCAGACAGGTATTCTACCACTGAGCGATATACCCTTAGCCCCTTGCCCTTATCTTTAGTTATTTATTATTTATGTAATTTAACCAGTTCTTCTAACTGGGGAAAAAAAACTTTTTTAAAAAATGAAAGTGAGTATAGTTTTTTTCTTTCTTATTTTAAAACAAACACATACACATGTTCACATATTAAAAAAGAAAATTTAGAAAACTATAAAGATGAAAACAATTCTCTCTCCAATTCTACCCAGAACTAATTACTGGTTTTTTTTTGGCCATAAAACTCGATTTTTTTGTACTAATTACTATTCTGTGTTATATTTTCATCTAGTCATTTCTCTATGCATAAAAATACAGTTTTTAAAAACATTAAGAGTGAAAAAAGAAACAAAAAAAAACATTAAGAGTGGAATTCTACTATATGTTCAGTTTAATAGCATCCTTTTTCCTAATTTATAATAACCATGAATATTTTTGCATATTCATAATTATAGATTACAGTATTACTTTGAGCAGCTGCATAAATTTCATTATGGGTGTGTCATAATTTTTGAACAGTTAAACTTTTGCTTGTGATCATTTCGGTTTCTAAATTTTTACTCTTTTTTTTGGTACCAGGGACTGAGCTCAGAGGCATTCCACCACTGAGCCCCACCCTGAGTCCTATTTTGTGTTTTATGTAGAGACAGGGTCTCACTGAGTTGCTTAGTGCCTCGCCATTGCTGAGGCTGGCTTTGAACTTGTGATTCTCCTGTCTCAGTCTCCCAAAGTGCTGGGATTACAGGGGTGTTTCACTGAGCCTGGCTTAATTTTTTACTATTATATGAGGCTTTATGAATATATATACATATATATCTTTGTACACTTGTACACTTGTCAAATTGTTTCCTAGAGTAAATTTCTAGGAGTACAATTGCTGGGACAAAAGGTATTTAAGAGTTTGACATAAAGTCCCTGTCAGCCAGTTGTACCTGTTTGTATTTCTATCAATGGTTTGTGAGAATGCCCATTTTTTCACAACAACATCAATGCTAGGTACTTTCAATCTTTTTAAATCTTTGCTTACATGATAAAAGACTGTCTCTCTGTTTTCATTGACTTTTCTTTGATTGCTATTTATGGTTCATTATCTTTTTATCTGCTAAAAGTTTTATTTTTTGTTTTGTGTTTGTCTACCTTTTTTTTCTATGGAGTATTCAATTTTCTTATTGATTCGTAAGGGCTTTTTATGTAAAAGGCTACTTAACTTTTTAATCATATATGTTGCAAAACCTATTTCCAAGTTTTGTTGAAACTTACCCTCAGTTCTATGACCATTTCTTTTACAGTTTCTGATGTTTGCACCATGCTTAAAAAGATGATATAAATATTTACTCAAAGATGATATAAATATTTTCTTAAGCTGCCTACGAGTACTTTTATAATCTCATTTTTACTTTACATTTTTAAATGATCTGGAGTTAATTTTTGTGTAAGGGATTACATAATTTTCCCACATGTTAATAACCAGGTTATCCTGGCATTAATTATTAAGTCATCTGTCTAGAGAGAGGTAGCCTGGCTGGCTGACTGGCTTACTTCCTTCCTTCTCAGAAAACATCCTTTCTCTCTTTGTTGCTGCTGTATTTCTAGAGAGAAATGGCTGAGATT
Organism: Geosciurus inauris; assembly: GCA_004024805.1. Classification (NCBI taxonomy): domain Eukaryota; kingdom Metazoa; phylum Chordata; class Mammalia; order Rodentia; family Sciuridae; genus Geosciurus; species Geosciurus inauris. Next base: position 132,090 of record PVHX01003207.1, read on the forward strand.
TCTGTGTATGTGTGTATGACTGAAATCAGAGAAGAAACCAGGGAATTTAGCAATTCTGAACAGGTCCAGAAGTACTGTGCAACATCCTAGAATCCACTTTTTATAGCTCTGTACTCCAGCATTGCCCAATAACACCAGATTAATACACAATTTTGTGAGTAGATCAAGGTGTTTATTACTCAGTTTCTAGGCAGAAATGAGAATAAGAATATAACTCTATCAAGGTTTGGGAGCATAATCCTGATTACACTGTATTTATAACTTTTTGCCTGTCAGCGTTTAAAGGGTAAGTCCATTGACTTAGTGAAACTGAAGAATTATTTCTACATGATTATATAGTATTTTAATGATCATATTAAGTCTCAATTTTTAAATTACTTTTCTCCTTTTAGGACAGAACCATATATTTTTCCTCCTGTTCCTTCTAAGTACCCAACTATCCCTTCAAAATCTACTGTGGGCACTCAGACTGATTATAGGGATTCTGATGCTCAAACAGATCCATACTCTCCGGAATATATCGTATGCCAGGACACTATCCCTGAGCTCTTGACCCTGGCTACTCTGACTTGGGGTAAGTTAGTAATTCTCTTGAATATTTGCAGATGACAGTACAATCACCATTCACACTATTGAGTTCCTAAAAATTACACACATACAAGCAACTCTGGTTTGTAGAGTGAAGAGATAACCCACAGATTGAGAGAAAATATTTTAAAATCATATATTGGACAAAGGGCTAATATACAAAATATACAAGGAACTCAAACTATTCAATAACTAGAAAATAATAACCCTATTAAAAAGTGGGCAAAGAACTCTAATAGACATTTCTCAAAAGAAGACCTATAAATGGCCAATAGATATGTGAAAAATTGAAGATGAATTCCAGAATGCAACATATAGAGGTAAAACAAGGTAAAAGAGAGAGTCATGGGAAACAGTATTATAAGCTTCAGAAAGTGAGAACAGAGGGAATGATAGAGAAGCAATGCAGGAAAAGATAATGGCTCAGAATTTCCCAGAACTGCAGAAAGGCATGAGCCCTCACAAAGAAAAATTACATTGAGTACTGAGAAAGATTAACATTTAAAAATTCACATCTTTTTTTTTTTTTTTTTTTTTTGTACTGGGGATTGAACTCAGGGGCACTCGACCACTGAGCCACATCCCCAGCCCTGTCTTGTGTTTTATGTGGAGACAGGGTCTCACTGAGTTGCTTAGTGTCTTGCCGTTGCTGAGGCTGGCTTTGAACTCGCGATTCTCCTGTCTCAGCCTCCCTAAGTGCAGGGATTACAGGTGTGCGCCACCACGCCTGGCTACATCTATTATTAATAGAAGAAAAAAGTACAAAAACTATGAAAGAAAAAAGTGAGATTACCCACAAAGGGATGAAACCAGATTGACATTTTATAGTATTAATATTTAAGGTACAGTAAGAAGATAATTGCAGATCTAGAATTTTTTACCAACCAAAATATTATTAAGGAATGAAAGTGGAATAAAGACATTTTCATACACAATAAAATTATCTTATAGGATATTACAAGGAACAAATAAATTCATTTATGGAATGTACTCATGCCTACAACCCAGAACTTTCCTAGGTATATACCAAAGAAAAGTGAACACAGAAATCCATGTGTGTTCTCTAAAAGACATGTACAAAAGTGTTCATGGCACACTATTCATAATAACTCCAAAATGAAAACATTCCAAGTGTCCAACAACCATAGAATGGATGAATAAAATATAGTATATTCTACACAATGGAATACTTTATAGTAATGAAAATAGAAGTACAATTATATATAACCACCTGAGTGAATCTCACATATATAGTGCTGAACAAAAGAAGTAAGATAGAAAAGAGCACCTGCATTGTGATTCCGTTTACATCACACTCAAAACCAACCAGAGCTAAAGTAATTTGTTAGGCATGACATGGCAGTTCTCTTGGGGCAGGTAGACCCTGGGAAGGGAGTCTGATGGGCACTCTACAGTGTGATATTGTCTTCCTTGATCTGGGTGTTCGTTATATGAGATGCTCATTTTTCACCTTTCTGTACATGTGGTATGCATTAATAAAAAGTTTGCAAAAAGATAAATGAAAAAAGACAGTGGAAAGGATGACACTAAGGACAAAAATGGAGTGCTTATTACTATGTACTACGAACAGTGGTGAATGCTTTACATTTCTAACTTATTTAATCCTCACAGCTAAAGTAAATAATGAAGTTAAAATCAGAAATTAATAATATAGAGCTTTTAAAAAGGCAAAAGAAATGGCTTGTTAGGACCAAAACATAATTTTTTGATGAAGTCTAGTAATATAGCCAAGCCTCTTGTAGGAAGCATCAGAGAAAATACGTTGCAAATATGGAGTATTAGAATTGAAAGGGAGACAACTACAGAGCAAAGGATGTAAGAAATGAAGATGATACTGTGAATATCTTTTTGCCATATTTTTAAAAACAGACACAATCTTTCAAGGAAAATGTAAATTACTGAGTTGGTTTCAAGAATAGATGAATAACTAAAGAAATACTTGCTAAAAAGAAAAAAAATATTTTTAAGAGCCACTCTTTCAAGGATCACATAAACTCTTGTTTTTGTAAATTACTTCAGCAAAGAGAGAGAAATAAAAGCTAATTTATTCATTTTATGAAGCTAGTTTAGATTTGACTTGAAAATTGAATAAGGACAGTACTGGAAAGGAAAATTATAGCTGATCTTAGGTATAAAGAAATATGCAGAAAATTCTAAACAACATACCAGTAATTAAATTTTTTTATATTTAGGCCGGGTGTGATGGTGCATGCCTGTAATCCCAACAGTTTGGGAGGCTAAGGCAGGAGGACCGCCAAGTTCAAAGCTAGTCTCAGAAAAAGTGCAGCGCTAATCAACTCAATGAGACTTTGTCTCTAAATAAAATACAAAATTAGCTGGGGATGTGGCTCAGTGGTTGAATGCCTTTGTTACCCCCCTCCCCCAATTCTTGCTGTATTTTAAAAGAATGACATCATAACCAAGCAAAATTCAAGTTTTTAAAATTTCAGAAAACCAACCATATAATTTATAATTTTAACAGAAAATATAGGAAAAATGCTTCATTGGATGCAGAAAAAGTATTTGATAAAATTCAGTGCTCATTTATGATACAAACTCAAAATAAATTGGGAGCAGAGGAAATTTAGAAACTTAATAAAGAGCATCTACTGCAGCCTTTAGTAAACATAATACCAAAGGCAAAACTCCAGAAGCTTTATTCTCAAAGTAAAGAAAGAGGATACCCTCATCTCCACTATCACAGCACTGGGTAGAGAAGATCCTAGCCTAGAGTTTAGCAAGCTGGGCTATGATCCCTCCCTACCAAGAGACATTTAGAAGTATGGGTGGCAATTTTGAATGTAATAATGATTAGGACGTGCTTCAGGCATTTTGCATATGGAATGGGGTGTAAGGGATAATTTAGCATGGACACTAAACATCCTGTACCTCAGGGGACTGTCCCATACAAGAAGTCATTGTCTGCCCAATCTGGCAATAGCACCCTGATTGAGAAGCATGGAGTCAATGCAGTAAGGTAAGAGAAAAAAAAATAAGTTATGAGGATCTGAAAGAAGGAGCAAAACTATTATTTGTAGACAATGTGCTTGTTTGGAAAACCTAGTAAAATAAATTATCAGAACAAGAAGAGAGTTCCATGAGGTAGCTGATTATGAAATCAACATACAAAGACCAGCAGACTTGCTGTATGAGAGTAATATCTAATTAGCAAAATTACTGAAAAAAATCACATTCATGACAGCAACAAATGACAACATACCTAGGAAACCACTTAATAAATATATTTGTAAGGCATTTATAGGGAAAATTATGAATTGTTCTTTAAGCTCAAAAACAAGGATGCGATTAAAATAGAGACACATCATGTTTGTGAAAAGAAAAACTCAGACTTGAATAGATTGGTTTCTTCTCCTGAGCAATTTATACCTTCAAGCAATTCTAATTCAAATTCCTACTCCCAATATAACTTTGCTTGTATAAATTTACATTCTCCTCTTCTCTTTCCCCAAATTATATAAAGGCAACCAGGACAACAAAACTCCCACAAACTCCACTTTCAGTGAAAGTAAAAATTATATATACTCTATGAACTACTAAATATTTGTAGGGACTGCAAAACGCAACTGAGATTAGGCAGAAGCAATGTGGGAGGAAGTGAGGAACTTAGACTCTGGGAGGAACCATCAAGGAATCTCAGAAAGCATGAGCAAAAAATATACTTCCTGTGGGTAAATTTGGCAGTATCCAGAATTAAAATGCTCATATTTTATGATCTGACTGCCAGACTCTAGCATTTCCACTTCTAAGGATCCTAGAGAAACTCACACATGGGCACAGGAGACCAGTACAGGGAGATTTGTTGTGGCATTGTGTGTAATCAAAACATTAAAAGCAGGGCTAGGGTTGCAGCTCAGTGGTAAAGTGCTTGCCTAGCACAGATGAGACCCTGGGTTGGATCCTCAGCACCACCTAAAAACAAATAAAATAAAGGTTAAATTCTTTGAAAAAACTTAGAAGCAATCTAAATATCCATCTGAGAAGACAGCTTAAATTGTAATGAAGTTCTGGATCTCTATAAATCAATATGGCCAAGCCCTCAAAACAAAAGTTAAATAAAGAAAGCAAGTTTCAAAATGATAGATACATCATGTAGTACAAGATGATGTATATAAATATTAAATAAAAACAATATGCCTTATTTATATGCCATATATATATATATATATATATATATATATATACACTTATTTATATATAGCTCATTTCTGGTTAATAGTTGAGCCAAATCTGGTTTCTGGTTCATATTTATTTTTATTAGAGAAAGAGTGTTCTAGAGTGCCTAAGAACATGAAACTTACACAAAGCTTAGTCTGCGGTCTTCAAATCCTCATTTCCGCTTCTTACCAGGTGTGATTTTGTGCAAGTTACTTCTCCTTTGACCCCTCAGTTATATTAGCAATTATATTTATATGATAGGGATTCATGGAGGATTAAATGAATTAAAGCAGTACTTGGTATATTTTAAATGCCTAAGAAATGTTAGCTTTTATATTGTAAGACATAGATATATAACTCTGTAGATAAAATGCTAAGATTGACTGGAAAGAGAGTCCCAGATTTCTTTTTGTGTTTACTTTGGGGGAGGGCGGGGAGGCATTGGGGCTTAATATGTGGGTAAACTTTATTTTTAATGTTTTAATTTCTTTGGTTAAAACAGGGAAAGTATATGAGAGAAAATGGGTATGCAGTTGTTAAATCTGAGTATTTAAGGTTTTATTTTCATGCTTTTTGCTTTTTAAATTACTAAAGAAAACTCTACATAAAATACACATAATTGTATGTATATATAAACATATATATGTATAATTTTGTACATGGGCTTATAGTTTCTTTACACACACCCATAAAGCTAAAAATGAATTGATAATATGCCCATTGTGATTGATTCTGGAAATGAAGAGGCAGAAAGATAGAACTTTATCCTTTTCTTTAATATCCTAATTTTAAAAACGAGATAGTAAATTTATATATTATATATTCTTTTACAAATATAAATACAACAAAAGATTTGAAACATAAAGCAGAAATTTTATAAGTAGCTTATTATATTTAATAGAAATAAGAATTGTTATTTATTTCTTTATACTTTTCTATATAATTATTTCTAAATGAAAATAAAACAAAGGTTGGTTTATTGGGGTTCAGTGATCAAATAAGAAACTTGTTCTAGTCTCCGTTTTCTTTGCTAACTTTTGGTTCCAAAAAGATGATGGAGTAAATCAAGGCCACATTTAGAGGTGCTTGCTGCATCTTATGGCTTGGTTATGACCAAGAGGCAGAGCAGGGCACCAACAGCACAAGCCAAGAGCCATATCTAGAAGGCATTCCTGTATCGTGGTGTCCTGTCATAGCCCTTGAATTCAGTGAAGAGGGGAGGAACTGAAAGGGAGTAAATTATACACTGGCAGTACATGGGCTTGCCTACTGGTTTCTAAGGTGGGATGTTTCACTCTGCAGGTCGAGGTCTTCCAGCAGGACAGGCTGAGGTGGAGATGATAGAACGAGCCCGGGAGAAGCGTGCTTGGGAAGCCACTCTTCCCCCGCTGGATGACATCCGCCAGTTTGAGAAGAGGAGGAAGATGATGAACGCAATGGAGAGGAAGGAGTGGGCCTTCAGAGAACAGGAGATTGAGAAGTATGTTACCTACCATCCAGACAGCTATTCTGCACCGATTGGAGTTATGTTCATACTTCTTTTAATCTGTGAATCAGTTTCCCAAATGTCTGGGTTTAGAAGCAATGTCAACCTACACAGATAAGAAATAGGATTTCTGGTTCTTTCAGTTGCTGCCTCCTGATGTGGTGTAGGAGCTCTCTATAAATTTCTCTCCAGTAACATGAAAAGGCATGATGCCCTCCTGGTGTGTGAAGTTCAGCATGGAACCCAGATCTCAGCAACACCTTCAGAGCCTCTCTGGTCTCTCTCTTTCTTTCTTTCTTTCTTTCTTTCTTTCTTTCTTTCTTTCTTTCCTTCCTTCCTTCCTTCCTTCCTTCCTTCCTTCCTTCTCTTTCTTTCTTTTTTCTTTAGTATCTATCTAGACTGTTGCAGAATCTCACTGATTTCTGCAAAAGCATCTTTCAGATTCTCTTAGTGTTCATTCCCAGTGTCACTGTCCACTGGCCTCTGCTCTCTTCATAACCCACTCACCAGCCTCCTAGTAGTCCTGTCCCTTACTCCTCTGACACTAGATTCATAGTCAGAGTGCCTGGGGTTCTAGGTGATGAGTCATTTCCTATATGAAAGGAAGAATTGAAATGTTTCCATTAAAAGATGAGCATACATGACAATATGCATAAATAACAATATGCCAAGGCACTTCAGTCCTTTTAACTGACATATTTTTGGTAATGAGGTTATTGCTGACATGTAGAAATGATGAGAAGTTATTAGCACCAAAAATTACAAATCCCTAACAAGCAAGAAAGGAAGGGCACTTGTCAAGGTCATCCTTCCTTCTAGGCCATGCTGAAGCACTTATCGTTCATAGCAATGCTATTAAGGCCCCTTACATACAAGAGAGTTAGGGACCAAGAGAATTAAGGACAGCTTGGTGATGAACTCAAAAAGTGTTTTATTTTTTAACCTTGTAACACTTTCTTATTAAGTCTGAATCCAGACTATGTAATATTTTGGTAAAAGCTTGCAATTTAATAGAAAATAGTGTTTGGGGGCAAAGTAGGTGTCAAGCTACCCAATCTTGTCTGCAAAAATTTAAATTTATTGCTGTACTTTGGAAAGGAATGTCTTTTCAGAAGATATTAAAAATATTAAAAATTTATCTGGCCAGAGTAAAGGCATCACCTGAGAAGGAAAGTACTTTCATTTTACTGAGGATAGTTTTAATAAATATATTTTGAGTCCCTCCCATGTGCTGGGCTCCATGCTGTGAGATGGGGGAGCAAGAATGACTGGGAAACTGCTGTGCCCAATAGAGCTGCTTATGGTCTCCTGGGGCAGTGAGTAGGAGTGTAAAGGCCCTCAGACCAACACCTCTCAGGCATGTTCTACAGGCGATGTGCTGCTTTCTACCCCAAGTACTAGGGGAATCCAAGTGAGAACAGTTCGTTGCATTTGAGATAGGCAATTTGGAAAAGGTAGCCGCTGAGCTGGATGTTGAAGGATGAGTAGGAAGCCATCAGGTGGACAGTAACATCAGTGGTGATGATGATGATAGTTACAGAGCAAATAACACTATAATGTGCTTATAATGGGCCAGGCAATGTTCTAAGTCAGTATTCTCAAAGTGTGATCCATACATAGACCAGCAACATCAGCATTATTTGGGAGTTTGTTAGAAATGCAGATTCTCAGGCCCCACCCAGATCTACTGAATCAGGGGTGGGGCCCAGCAATGTGAGTCCTACCAAGCCCTCCAAATTATTCTGGAGCACCAGTAAGTGTGAGGACTACTGCTCTAGCACTTTGCATACATTGACTCATTTAAAGCTCACAACAATCTTGTGAGCTGGATACTATGATCTCTCTTTTGCAGTTGAAGAAACTAAGGTAAAGTGGTGAGGTTGGAAACTTGACCTAATAGCCATGGGGTGCTTAAGCGTGGAATATGTTCTGAGAAATGTGTGCTTAGGTGATTTCATCATTGTGCGAACATCACTAGACAAACCAGATGGCAGGCTCATCACAGTGTGGCTCTTAATGCAATCAAGAGAGCTGGAAAATGGGAGATGCATGAGGATGCTTCCTGCATAGCATAGCATACGGTCTTACAGTAAACTGATTTTTTGGGAGTACACCTTAAACTAATGATAAAAATATAGTAAGAACATAAATCAGTAACATAGTTGTTTATTGCCATTATCAAGTACTGTACATAATCGTATGTGCTGCGCTTTTATCTGATGCACAGTAGGGCTGTTTACATCAGTGTAATGTAAAGTGTTGTGCTGTGACGTTGCGATGCCTGTGGCATCGCTAGGTGACAGGCACTTTTCAGCTCATTATGATCCCATGGAACCACCATGATATTTGTATTTCTCATTCTAGAGAGAAAGGTGGCAGCTGGCATGTGTCTCATTTTTAAAAGTGCCAGCCTCCCCATACTCACGTGTCATTCCTGCTTCTCCCTCCCACATGTATTCACTTTAAGAGGCTCTGCTGGTGCGACATGTCTGTGCTGTCTGGTCCTTTTGGCTGAGGCCTAGCTTCTCCCTTGTCTACACGGCAGACCCTAACCTTGTGTATCCCTCGTGCTCTGCTGACTTGATGCCTCCACAAGGAAGCCTTCCCACCACCCTTCTCCCCCGTGCTTGTCTTTCTTCTCCTACAGAGGTCTTTTCATTCTCCTAGCCTAGAATTTATTGCCTTGTGTTGTACATGTTGGTTTCTCTGCCTCTTCTGCTAGCACAGTGCTTCTTGAGTAGGATCTTGTCTTGCGCATCGTTGTTTCTGGCCTCCTATATGATGGGCACCGAATAAATATTTGACAAATGAGTGAGAGAATGAATTAATGCATGATTTTTTAAGTAGGAGTAAAATGTGGTTCCAGAGCTCTGTTTTAGGAAAGTAAACTTTGACAGCTATGTGGAACAAAGTTTGGAAGGAGGAGAGGCTATCTGCAGAAAATCGCAGTTAGGAGAGTGGATACAAACACAAACGAGGGAATGGATGCAAGAAATGCTTGGAGGAGGAATCATTGGCAGAGGGAAGAAGATGTAAGAAAAGGGGTAGAATTCTAGGGGAACAAAATGAGTACTTTTTTTTTTAGATATTTAAGGAACAGCAGGAATTTAAGCAAAGTCTCGTTCAGAAATATCTGCACAGTCATCTGTACATAGTTGGATACACTAGGGAATCACTTAAATATAAAGGGAGGGAAGCAGATTTATTGAGTACCTACTATGTACTGGGCACCAGTATTTTCAGATTCACTCTTTTTTTTGGTACCAGGGATTGAACTCAGGGGCACTTGACCACTGAGCCACATATCCAGCCCTATTTTGTGTTTTATGTAGAGACAGGGTCTCACTGAGTTGCTTAGCACCTCGCTGTTGCTGAGGCTGGCTTTGAACTCGCGATTCTCCTGTCTCAGCCTCTCAAATGCTGGGATTACAGGTGTGCACCACTGCGCCCGGCTCCAGATTCACTCTTTTTTTTTTTTAGTTGTAGATGGACACAATGTCTTTATTTTATTGTTTGTATGTGGTGCTGAAGATCGAACCCAGGGCCTCACACATGCGAGGCAAGCGCTCTACTACTGATGAGTTACAATCCCAGCCCCAGATTCACTCTTAAGATAGCATGCTGCACCTCATTTTCTCTTCACCACTCCCTATTACTTAGCCCTCCAGCAATACCACTCAACCTGGAACTGTCCACAAACCTCTTGTTCCTGTGGGCCCATCTGCCTGGAGAGACCTTCTTTTACCTCATCTGGCTTTCATCCTTCATAGCTATACCCACACGCTGTTGTTATCTTGGATTCACTGTTAAGTTGTCTCCCCGTTTCCCTCAAGTCATTGGTTGCACTTTTGCTAGAGCGATCTTTTAGAAAAGTAGAGGAAGATGATGCCTGCTGAGAAGATCCCGTCTGTGGCAACAGTTCTTGTGCTCTCTAGTAGGACAACATATTTGGGATACCATGTACTTCTTAATGCTCTGTCATTTACTTGAAGACTGCAGGACATTCGCCTGGAAGTTTTGAAAGAACTGCTGAAGAAGCGTGAAGAGCGTCAAAACGAATTGGACATGAAGCACCTGAATGCCCGGTGGTGTAAACTGCAGGAAGCAAAAGAAGCCAAACTGGCACAAATCCATCGCACACATATATCAAGTAATGGTGTAGTATGAAGAAGGGAGAAATGGAAGGGGGCTTTGCTCTCTGATGTAGCTATGATTGTTTTGGTCCTAGTGGATCAAATAGGTAAGGGATGAGAGATGAGTTGTTTTTCAGAGGTAGAAGTGACCACATCAAGTGACCACATTCTAATAGGTAGTTATTAATGTTATGGAGAGGACGAGTGTCATACTTATGCCCAAGCCCCTGGATAGAGAATCATGTTGCTCAACTTTTTATTTTCATATTGTCCCCTAAAAGTAACCTTTTAGATTTATTTTTTTTGCTAATCACATCTGTCCAAGAAATTTTAATACCACTGACATCTTGTATATATGTTTCCATTCCACATATGCATTTGTACTTTATATATAAAAATAGGAAATGTACAGCTTACTCTTTATTCAGTGCAGGATTAAGAATGGCTAAAAAATTCAAGTGAAAATTTTTATTTAAAAATTTTAAATTATTTAACTATGATTATCATTTAGTTATTTAAAATTTTAAATCATTTAATTATAGAGCTTACTGAGAAACTTTTTAATGTCATTTATTTACTTAAAAATCATATCACCAGCGGGGTGTGGTGGCGCAAGCCTGTAATCCCAGCACTTAGGGAGGCTGAGACAGGAGAATCGCAAGTTCAAAGCCAGCCTCAGCAACAGTGAGGCACTAAGCAACTCAGTGAGACCCTGTCTCTACATAAAACACAAAATAGGTCTGGGGATGTGGCTCAGTGGTCGAGTGTCCCTGAGTTCAATCTCCAATACCAAAAAAAAAAAAAAAAAAAAATCATATCACCTCTACATGCAAATTAGCAACTGATATATACAAATAACAATCACATTTTAGAAAATCATTCGAAACTTCCAGTTTTCTCTCAAAAGTGAAGCAATTACAAAAATTAAATCACTACTTAAAAATTATTTTAGTGAACTTTTTGGTGTGAAAAAATAACTGTTAAGTAACTACTAGGTATTCATTCAGATATTGTCAACCTTTTTTCCTTTTTGATGCTTGACATAACTAATGAAGGATTTGACTACGTTATATAGATAAGTAATAAAATAAAAACTATTTTTACTTAATTCTAAAACTCCAAGTCCCACACAAGAGCACTGGGGATTGAACAAACAATATATATATGGCAGAGACATCATGATTTACCCCTTGAGGGTGCACCCTGGATCCCATTAAAGGGCATGGGTCTGTGATGAAAGGAAAAGATCAGGCAGAAGACAATGAGCATGACTCCTGAGCTGAGAATTCTCCTTAATGGGCACAGTTGAACCTTTCCCCTTTGACTGCCAAACAAGTCTAAAAGCTATAAACAGAGCCATCTTCTGGTTATTCTGGTGTCAGCCAAGATGAACCTATAGTCCTCCCTTTTAATTGTCTTGTAGGGGAGAATGAGTCTAGCACTCATTCTCATACTGAATTCATATTCTCATACATATTCTCATACTGAATCTGTATTTTCCATTTACTTTGAATTTCCCTCATCTAACAAAATGTTATTGAAAACCTCTTGGCCCAAGCTTGTAAAACCTTGCAGTCATAAAAGATTTTTGATTAGTACGAGTTGACAACTAGCTGATCTGGCTTCTGTCACTTCTGCCTGTCTCGTGGCAGACCTGTTTTTAGTGTCACATTCTGGCTCTAGTGAATCATCGCAAAATTCATTCACTTCAGTAGCTTTCCGATGAATAAAACTGGGATTAGTTTACTATTTTGTATTTCTAATTCAGAATAATATTTTGGAGAGAGTCATGTAGGTATGTTTTATTTCAGCAATCAGAAAGCTTGAAGGAAAGGGAAAGAACATAGAAGGAAAACTAGAGAAAAGAGATATCATCAAGGATTATTCTGATTATGCATCACAGGTCTATGGACCTCTATCTCGTCTTGGCCGTTTCCCAGACAACAACTCAGAGGACTTTGTAGTAAAAAACTACTATCTCAACACCTATGAAGGTAAAACAATTTGCATAATTGGCAGTCCATTATAAGGGTGTTATCGTAGACATGTGGATTAAATATATAAATTTAGATTAAAAGCTAAACAATAAAAATATTTGTAGGAAACAACAACAGATTTAATGCAATTATTAATATGAATTCACACAAACCAATAAAAACTCTTAAGACCCAAATAAATGTACGGACACACTATAGAACAATTTAACAAGATAAATTCAACTAGCTACTAAATATTTGAAAATGTTTAATATTGCTAATAAAGTTATGCAAAAGTTAACTAGGAAAAACTTTTAGAGGAGGTTTATGAAACAAACAAGACGTGTAATGAAATCAACCTATCACGAAAAAGTCAGAAAACTAGAGGACAGTCGGGATAATTTCATGGAGAGGACTATTTCTTTTATGAAGTTCAAGAGGCTTATTTAAATTGTTTAAACTTCAGTTGCCAAGTCAAAGCATCATGTGGCCAAGATCATGAGTTGATCATTAACTGTTGAACTTGTAGCTCTGACTGGCTCTCTCCAGAGCAGAATATGACAACGTGGTGAAAAATACTCTTTAGAGTGGTGGCAACATGTATCTTAGCATTTTTAATTTTCTGTTGATCATAATGGAATTTATTGTTCTTTTGTAGGGTAAAATTGTTATTTTAGAATAGATTTCTCACTTTATAGTTCAAGACACTGAGAACATGAGTTAATTAGAAAGAAATGTGCTTTACATTTCTAGGGGCAGTCCATTCTATTATGCAAATACACCTTATCAACAGTTCCAACGAAGCCCGTTGGCAAACAACTACTCAAATTAACAATATCCATTTGAAATGGTAAATTTAAGCATTGGATACTAAAAACATGTGCTTTCTTCCTATAGGATTAGTAGAACTTGAGTCAAGTCTTCCAGATTTTGTGACACAACCGAGAATCAGAACTCCAAAACCAAAAGTCGTTACCACGAAAGCTGGTTTTCTGAAGAGGGCAGCAAGACTGGAGTGTGAGTTGGAAGAGGTTCACAAGGTATCATTGTTATCTGGAAGACAAGAGACTTCTAGTGAGACTTCTGCAGAAAAATGCTTTACTCTAGAATTTGCACTTTGTTTTGGGTAGTGTTGAGTAGTGAGCCTGACGTAGAACCTGATGTTCTTTCTCCTCACTAGACTTCTTTTTTGGAGGTTTCCCCTGCTGTGCCAAGTCCATGTGCTTTCCTCCCCTCACTTCAAACTCTAGGAAAACTTAAAAGTTATTATCCCCAATGAGAGAAGTCATGTTCCTTTCTGAAAGTTTTCAAATTTGGATATATAAAATAAAATTTGACACTTTACTGAGGAATAGCAAATTTCTAGGATTAGGAATTACTCTTGGTGTTAATAGTTGCCAAAGTCTTCAGTTTATCCACTTCATAATTGTTACTAGGGCATCATAAATAAAAAGGAGCCACATTCAACAATTTTCTCTTCTAAATGAGAGAGTTTGATGGGCATCAGACTTTAGTATGCATGAGAACCACATGGAAGGCTTGTTGAAACCTGTTGCCAACATTTGTACTAGGTAGGTTTCTGGGGTCAGGCTCCTGGAGTGTTGGCATTTTTAAAAAAACACGTTTCCTGATGCTGATGCTGCGGGCCCAGGAAACACACTTTGGGACCCACTGATTTATGATGTGCACCCATCACTAGTCCAGGCATATCCATTTGTTCCACTGATTTCAGGGATAAGAGTCCGTGGGAACCCATACTCAACATAAAAATAGGACCTTGACAATGTTACATGTATCTATGTAACATGAGATTCTTTCCCACCTAATTCTCCTGTCTACTTTTACCTATCCTAAATACTGTGTTCACCATATTCTTACTTTCTGTAAGAATGTGCTTTCTTTTATTAGACCTTAATAGTTATATGTAGTTGTTGGGTTCATCCTGTCAAACTCATGCATGCATGGAAATTGATTTCAGATCATTATCTCTCTTTTTCTCCCCTCTTTTTCCCCTCCCATCTTCTCCCCTCTCCCATTCTCCTTCCTCTACTCTACTAGACTTCCTTTTGCATTTATTATCATCTATTTATTTGATTGGTTCTTTGTTATCCTATCCTTCCCTTGCTCTTCCCTTTATTTTACTTTAGCTTCTGCTTATGAGAGAAAACATTCAACTTTTGAGTTTCTGAGTTTGGCTAATTTTACTTAGCACGATATTCTCTATTTCCATCTATTTACCTACAAATGCCATAATTTTATTCTTTTATTATGGCTGTGTAGAACTCCACTGCATATATATAACAGTTTCTTTTTTCTTTTTTCATATTTAATTTATTTATTTGTTCTATTTAGGCTTACATGATAAGAGAGTGCAATTTGATTCATTGTACATAGATAGAGGATAACATCAATTCTTTGGTTGTAAGTTGTATAGAATCACAACATAGGGGCTGGGATTGTGGCTCAATGGTAGAGCGCTTGCCTTGCATGCGTGAGGCACTGAGTTCGATCCTCAGCACCACATAAAAATAAATAAAGATATTGTGTCCATCTACAACTAAAAAAATATTAAAAAAAAAAAAAGAATCACAACATATATGCAGTCATACATAAAGTTAGGGCTATGATGACCATCATATTCCACCACCTTTACTGTCTCCATGCCCCCGCCTCCCTTACACCCCTGTGAACAGAGTTCCACCATTGTTCCCATGTCCTTCCCCACATTATGGATCAGCATCCACTTATCAACGAGTACATTCGACATTTGGTTTTCTGAGATTGGCTTACTTCACTTAGCATGATATTCTCCAACTCCATCCATTTACCTGCAAATGCCATAATTTTATTATCTCTTATTGCTGAGTAATATTCCATTGTGTATATATACCACAGTTTCTTTATCCAGTCATCTGTCAAAGGGCATCTTGGTTGGTTCCACAGTTTAGCTATTGTGAATTGAGCTGCTATAAACATTGAGGTGGCTGTAGCACTGTAGTATGTTGTTTTTAAGTCTTCTGGTTATAGACCTAAGAGTGGGATAGCAGGCTCAAATGGTGGTTCCATTCCAAGTTTTCTAAGGAATCTCCATACTGCTTTCCAGATTGGTTGTACCAATTTGCAGTTCCACCAGCAATGTATGAGCGTGCCTTTTTCCCTACAACCTTGCCAACACTTATTGTTATTTGTATTCTTGATAACTGCCATTCTGACTGGCGTGAGATGAAATCTTAGGGTAGTTTTGATTTGCATGTCTCTGATTGCTAGAGATGTTGAACATTTTTTCATATGTCTGTTGATGGATCGTATATCTTCTTCTGAGAAGTGTCTGTTCAGCTCTTTGGCCCACTTATTGATTGGGTTGTTAGTTTTTTTGGTGTTAAGTTTTTTGAGTTCTTTATATATCCTGGAGATTAGTGCTCTATCGGATGTGTGTGTGGCAAAGATTTGTTCCCAGAATGTCGGCTCTCTGTTCACTTCATTGATTATTTCTTTTGCTGAGAAGAAGCTTTTTAGTTTAAATCCATCCCATTTGTTGATTCTTGATTTTACTTCTTGTGCTATAGGAGTCTTGTTAAGGAAGTATGGTCCTAATC